>PVIU01004312.1:0-128956 GCA_004026605.1 Ondatra zibethicus
CCTGGTGTCATTGTTGATGGGTTCTCCATCTGCCAACTTTTGCCGCCACATTCAGAGAGTCTGGTTTGATCATATGCTCATTCAGTCCCAGTCCAGCTGGATTGGTGCGCTCCCATTAGTTCAGGCATACTGTCTCAGTAGGTGGACCAGCCCCTCACGGTCCTAACTTCCTAACTCATCTTCTCCCACCTTCTGCTCTAAGAGAATCATTTTAGGGTTGGCAAGATACTTGGCCCTGGGGATCCCAGGTGTCCACGGGGATGTCCCCAGCTAGGTATTCAGGCAGCAGAGGAGAGGGTGCCAGAACTAGCCTTGTACCATAGTCACATTGATGATTATCTTGATTACCACTATAGAAATTTCATCCGATGGATAGAGATAGAGACAGAAACCCACATTCACATCAGAGCAATGGATTGAGCCCCCAAGGTGCAGTACAATATTTATATTTACTTTATCTTTAATCATAACTAAGGAAAACTATAATTATCACTATCTATTCTTCAACCCCATCAAAGACCTCAGAAAGATATAATATTACCTAAAGTAAATGAGAAGTGCATTGTAAGCAACTCCCAAAACTCTAGAATTGACAGAGACATCTCACCCAATGTTCTTCTGTAACACTGGAGCATTCATTTTCAGCCTATAGACCCATAGTATCTAGCAGACTTTTACATGAAGCAGAAAATTTCAAAGACAGTTCCATTTATATTGTCAGTGTGTCAATCACATTTTTCTGTGTCCTGCAGAATATCTAGCAGACTCTTTCATGAAGCAGGAACCTCAAAGGATCATCTCACCTTTAGGCAAGTTCAGCAGTCATTTCTCTGTGGGTCCTGTATGTCTAGTTCATACTGCATAGAATCAAGTCATCCAGGCAAGAGCAGTTCCTTGCCCAAATGTCTAGCAAACTGCATGAGGAGCCTCTTTGATGCCCATTTTTCTCTTGAAGTTATTGGTGCTGCCAGAAGCAGATGTGCTTAATTGTCATGAAAAGTCCTAAGTTTTTAAAAAATTTTAAATGCCATGGTCTGAAGGTCTCTGAAAGATTTGAAGACTACCCATCTAACTGAATTATATTTCTATATATCTAGAAAATCTAACTAACATGACTACAAGCTTGACTATTATAGATGACTATTAACCTATATTTATTAATTATACAATGCATTTCCAAATGAGCTTCACAAACACAATACCATAATCAAGAGCAGAAATATACATATAACAAAATTTACCACAAATTTGTATCAATAAACCAAGATCCATGCCAATGCAAATGTCTATAGCATATCCCCTTTTAAATGTAAACAACATGCATAAACAATATTTGGGAATTTTGACGTAGTTCTCTCCAAACTGCTTCCTGCTTTTTGTTGGGTAAAGTAATTTTTTGGGGAGTGTTCACAGCAACCTTTTGGGGTGTCGGTCCATCAAACCACATTAGTTTGGAAGGATACCAAAGGTTCTCATCCTCTGTGGAAGCAAAAGAAGAACCTCTTTTCCAAAGTAAAAAATTCTTAGACCCAAATTTTAATGTCAAGATACCTTTATGTTGGTTTATTTTAACAGTTCATGCAATAAAATGTCTTTTGTTATGTAGATCTTTAACAGTCAAAGAAAATTCAAAGAAAACCAATAATATACATAATCCAGACTCTCTCTGTATTTTCCATCTTTATGTGGCTTATTTTTCTTTACTCCTTTTAATCTATGACTCTGTGTACTCTGTCTCTTTAAATACTTTGTTTTATTTTTTAAGAGCAATTTATTTCTTTATCTAATTCTCTATACTCTTTTTCTTCTCTCTCCCAAGCCTATGTACATTTATCCAACACTGTGACCCATTTAGAGATCTTTTTCATCTGAATTTTTCTTTATTTATATCTGTAATCCTTTTCTGACCAGAAGTGCTTCTTAAAAAGCTAAGCAAGATTATTATGACTAAGGCTGCTTTTCCTTTTGTCTCTACCCAGTCCAATATGTATAAGTTCTGTTCATTGACTCTGTGAGCATTAGGTACCGAGAAGACTCAACGAACATTGTCAAAGATGGAATAGAAAGACTACAAGAATTAGAAGACCACAAAAATCTGCTGTGAAATCATATCTCATAGAAATAACACAGAAGCTTCACCTATGATATTACAATAAATATGATTGCCAAAAAAAGACCTGAACAAGGAAAATGCCAATAGACATGATGCTGTGGAAGAAGGAATTCTTACAAGGTTCCACTCCTAGACAAAGAGCTGCAGGCAGCTAAGGCATACTGGGAACTGGAGATGCAGTCTTCCCTATGAGGAGCCCTCTAATTAGTTACTTAATACCAAGTAATCAACCTTGATATCATGTATATACATATATCATTGAAGGAACTCAGCAGGCTGTATTTGTATTTACATGTAATGATAATAGTTAGGAAGAGGAGCCCAGGAATTTAAAAGGGAGTTGAGTGCACATAGAAGGAGTTATAGGAGAGAATTATATAATTATATTTTAATAAAACAAAACAACCAAAAGACAACAGATGCCGACAAGGATATGGAGTAAAGGGAGTTTTACACACTATTGGTGGGAATGTAAATTAGTATAGCCACTATAGAAAATAGCGGAGGTTGCTTAAGTATTAAAAAAAAAGCAACCAATTCATGATTCTTCATTATGATTTTATTTGCTTATTTTAGAACAATTTAGTCAATATGCTGCAGAAACACCTGAAGTACCAAATTAAGTCACAATAACTCAGGAATGGAAACAATCTGAAAATTTCACATATAAACAGCTAAATACAACTGAAACATGGCTGTGTGTCACTTCATGCACAGAATGGCGATCATTCAGTTAAGAAGCCAGGCAGTGTTGGTGCATGCCTTTAATCCCAGCACTCAGGAGGCAGAGGCAGGCAGATTTCTGTGAGTTCGAGACCAGCCTGGTTTAAAGAGCTAGTTCCAGGACAGGCTCCAAAGCCACAGAGGGACCCTGTCTCAAAAAACCAAAAAAAAAAAAAAAAAAAAAAAAAAAAAAAAAAAAAAAAAAAAAAAAAAAAAAAAAAAGAAAGAAAAAGCAACGAGGCACTGATATGTGGAATCTAACAGCTAGCTCTCTTACAAGGTAGGACTGCAATGGTGGACCACACTGTCTGTAAAGAAGGAGCAAGGGACAGGGAGAGGCTGTGGTTTGACAAAAGCAGAAAGTGATAGCACTCTATTATATAGTAATGGGCCTATAAACAGTGAAGAGACTTTTAGAAGCTACATGAAGGTATGTTAAATGTTTTCATCAAGAAAATGATTAATGGTTTTGGAGAGAATAACGAGTTTAATATAGTTTAAATATTGTAAGCCCAAATCATCATGATATCCTGGTAATGCATGTAAATTTACTGTTTTATGTATCAGTTAATATACCGTAGTTTTAATTATCTTAGTAAAATAAAATATCACATGAAAATCTACAAGCGTCTATTGAATAGCACTAGCTTTCTCCTCCGTGTTTCTCTCCCAGTTGATGATTCAGCTTATCTCATTTCCATCCATCTGTTGAATTCATTTTGCTTCTAATTGATGTCATCTCCAATGAAAACCACCTACACTTCAACAGAATAACATATAAAAATCACAAATTCTTTTTTAATAAATGGAAAATATTTCAAATTATAATTTGAGGGAATGTTAGAACACCATTTCCTTTTAATGGGTTGTATGAAAATGTTCTGAAATGACCAAGAATGACTTGAGTCTTCACAGGCCAAGCAGGTTGGGTAATAATTGAGGTGTTGTAACACCACAATCACTGTGTCAGAACTAACTTCCTGCTCATATCTGTGCTGAAGCAAAGCAAGGCTTTGCCGTGATGTAAAAGTAAGGATAAAATAATTACACACTCTACATATATACCACATACACACACATACAAAGTACACCACATATACCGCACACACACAAACACACCACATATCACACATATCACACACACACACACACACACACACACAGAGCACACAAGGAACACACCACACATTTCACATACCATACACAACCACATATATACCACAAACAACACTCCACACATACACCACACAAACACACAATGCACCACACATAACACATACATACATAGACACACATCACAGACCACACATACACACACACACTTACCACATACATACCACACCCCATTCCCCACACATATACCAGAGACACACACATCACATACACACACATACCACATACATACATCAGACACACACAAACACATACACAAACTCTTATACATAGATCACAAACACCCATACTCCCATACATATGCCAGACATGCACACATATACACCCCACACCCCCTACACACATATACAAAAGACACTCATGCACAGCACACATCACACACCACACATATATACCACATACACATACCACACAAATACCTTACACACACAAGGCAGCTTAGAATCTCTTTTCTAAATTTCATGTGAAAATGGGAATGTGGTCTTATTTCTTTTATTAGAATTTACTTTCTAGTAATGAAAACTAGCAACTGTTCTATAAAATATGGACATAGAAAACATGGATCATTAATGAATGTGTTTTTTTATCAAATGATCAGTTGTATAAGAAAATGAAAATCTTGTTGAAACAATAGTATTAATGGCAAATCTTTCTCTGAGCCCTCACAAAGATGCAGCTTGGATCTTTGTAAGCAAAAACAAACTTTGTTTTAAAAATGCTACAATCACAACATGCTGATATTAAAATACCTATTAAAATTGAAAACCAATGAAATATTATTATAATCTTGCACTCTAATTTCTATAATAGTCTCTGGATTTTATAGTGGCTAATACAGTCCCATTGTGGAACTGAAAAGTCAGCATTTATGTTCTCCACACTTTAATCAGTTTTGAATTTCTACCTTGATCCCCACCCAGTGCCAAAGGACACTTCTTTGACTATGACCAGCATCATTCTATGGGTATAAAAGAACTTAAGAAGCATTTTAACCACACACTATTTAGCAAAGCATCAAGATAGAACCCCCTCCACCCAAACACACATCATAGCATAAGAACTCTCTAGCCACAGTGTTTTGGCCAAATTTACTATACCAGGAATACATTCTCTCACATGGGGTGGGCGTCCAATCCAGTCAGGAAAGAGTTGACTATCCCCAGATATGTGTGCATATCTTGGTTGGCCGTCATTATTGTATCTCACAGCATTCACAGCTAGGCATAATCTTTAGTGACTTTCTTTAACCCCAAACCTTGGCAAGTACCTTCTAGCATTATGGATGCTCGTCAGCATGAAGGAAACTTCCAGCCAAGTTCCATTTTGATTTCTCTGTATCCTGTATCCAAAGTGTGTTTTGTTTTCACAATAGGGTACATCAACTTTGTAATTCATCCTCTCTACCAAGTGCTTACAAAATGTATCTTTTAGCTCTGGAGGCCCTTCCGTTCCTGTCCTCTCATCTTCTCAATACATGATAGCTATATTCTTACTTCATTTCTTTTTTAAATGCACTGGAAAATTCTGGGAATAATCTAGGTATCTGAGTGGAGTATTTGCCACAATACATAGATTCTGTTGTGCTTCAGATGATTACATAAGGCAGAAGACTGTTTCTGAATCCCAATTGCGAGTGGCGAGATTTTCAAATGCTGTGTAGAGCCATTTTTCATGTTCATGCAATAATGTGAGAGATATAGATGGGATATCTGCCTAGATGTTTTTGCAAAGTTTAAATGTTATTTAAATATGACAGTTAAATCTTTGAACTTTGTTTATTTGTGATATGTTATGATTGTATTTCAATTTTCCGTTTAATATTTTATTATAAATTCAAAGACTAATCAACAATCATTCAGGATTGAGAAGACAAAATTATAAGGCTCCTCCCATCTTGCACCATGGATGCTATATAAAGGAAAACATCAAGGTGTATTGTCAAAAATAATTCCTTTTCTGCTATCATCATCTTTTATCTTGAGTCACTCCCTGCCTATCGAGTTAAACAAGAGTAAGAAGTATCATTCCAAAAATTATGGACATGTTTGCTTGTTTCATTTTAAAAAGTCAACAAAGTCTTCAAGGTAAAGCCAGACAGCTACGATTGCTTCATTTTGGTAACACACCAAATTCACGATGTGGCCCCCAGAAGTCAGAAGGCTATCCAGGGTTAACTGAGAGTCAACGCAGCACACATCAAGACTTTACTCTAGATGTTGGAGGCTCAATCATTCAATTCTTATAAAGGCTATTAAGAAAAGAATCAGAACAAGGCTGGGTTTTTAAATGTGTAAGTAATGTAAAATTGAAATTTATTGTGAAGAAAACAAGCTACAGGACAAAACACTTATGTAATAATTGATTTTTTAAAGCACATAAGTTATTTCCCTTTGATGGAGTGACATACTCTGATTGGAAAAAAGGGAAGGAGTATCAGTGTGCTTAAAACCAGTAAGATTTCTTCAAAACTAACTGACACCCCCAAGGAAAAACTTCCATGGCGCAATTTTGCAAAGAATTCCAGTTCTGGAAGGCAGCCTGCATTAGCACTGATGTTTAAGAACAGCTTGAATTTTATGGGCAAGGGGTGGCAGAGTTCCTTTAATAAGGCTCATCTTGCTGTTCCCACTGATGGTGCCTCCTGCGATGTTTAACAACTTCTCTGCACCACATGGCTGTGCTTTTAAACCAGTCATTATAGCTCTGAGCTTTTAAAGTACAGGAAACACAGAGCTTCTTACTAGAAAATAGAACAGAAGTAAATATTAGTGTTTTAAGTCAAATTCTGTTATGTCTATGTTCTCTGTGTAATTATGCCTAATTGGTCAGTATGTGTACAAAACCCTTGCTTCTATCAAAGAGTCTTTTCAAAGCATGTATTTCTGGATTGCATTTTATGTTTTGTTTTACCAACACCAATGGTGTATGTTTACAAAAGCATGAACGTCTTTGATTTGGCTTGTTAGAAAACTGTAAGAAATTTTGAATCAAACAAGTAGAAACTAAATTTTTTCATCAGGAAGGAAAATTGAAGAAAGGAGATGATGTAGTTGACCAAGATAGAGAGCAATTGATCCTGCCTTGGTATTTTAATCCAATTAGTCATACAACATTTCTATTTATATCTCAACTATTTATATTATATCTCAACTACTATGTTCTTGTATTTCATTATAGATGACATAGCTCCTATTTGTACAATCTAACTATGGAGTAACTAATTTGTCAAGTTTCAACATATGCCATATACTTTTATGTTCTGGCTAGGATTATACTTCCATTTTAATATAAGAAAAATAATTTTTATGACATTTAAAACATTTTAATGATGAATAAGGAAATGTGTACTCTTTAATATCTCCAAATACACAATGTTAATTCAGTAGTTTCAGTATTTATACAGTTTTAAGATGTAAAATATACTATGCACTTGCTTGATCCATTTTGTAATAACGATAGGTTCACAGTTTTTTGTTCATGCAACAAACGTGAAAAATAATGACCAATTTCTCAAGCAGTCAGAGAAATACAAATTGAACCTAAGTTAAGCCGTGCATTCCAGGTGGTTTATGACTATAATTGAAGCACTTTTCAAGAGGAAGTGGGAGGATCAGGAATTTGAGTCCAGTTTCAGCTGCTTAGTGAGTTCAAGGTTGCTTGGGTTACCTGCATAGCACATCTCAAAAACAGCAGGTCCCGAGACAACGAGATATTATCTTGCAAATCAAAAGTCATTATTTATTTTTTAAAAGTAAATGCTGGCAAAATGTAAGGAAAAACAAATTCTCATATACAGTCGGAAAGAATGTAAATTTTTACAACTACAAATGGAATAACAGCACGGAAGCTCCTCCCCAAATGAAGTGTAATGTCATTACACACAGTGAAAACAAACACTGCCTGTTCCTTCTCATCTCTGGAACCTGAAAAGGTAATATTTGACTCCAGTGGACAACACTGTGATCACTAGAAAATTTGATGTTTTTACTGAATGAATGAATGTCCATGTCACAAAAATCCATTTATACATAATATATTATTTCTGAAAATTATCAGAGCTTGAGACATGGCTCAGTGGCTAAGAGAACAATTGCTGTTCTTGCAGAGAGCCCAAGTTTAACTCGGATGGCAGCTGACAGCTACCTGTTACTCCACTTCCAGGAAAACAATAAAACCACCAAATGCCCTCTTCTGGCCTTTACGGAACTGCATGCACACAGTGCACTGACAGACATATAGGCAAAATCCCCATACGCATAAAATAGAAAAGGGGAAGAGAACTTGAGGGAATGGGATTTTCGAGATGGGGGAAGGACAGAGACGGAGAGCAAGGAAAGAGATCTCTTGATGAGGGAGCCATTATAGGGCTAGCAAGAAACCTGGCACAAACTGGAATAGGATGGAAAAAGCAAAAAAATGAATAAGGACCAAAGATAAATCAGGAGACCATATAAATGTAGAGACTTACATGTTTTTGTGCACCGATAGTCCATAAATAACCTCAAACTAGAAGCTAAAATATATATGTAAAGGGCCTGTAAGGTTGAAAAAATATGGCCTTATAAAATATTATGAGACAAAGAATCTCCAAAAATGTCATTGAGTTAATCTTGTGTTGGCCATCTACTGCTGGTCCATGGGGCCTGCTCTTAAGTTAAGTGCTTTGTATACCCTGTGAGACTCCACTGAAAAAACTATGTTTTCCATTCGCAAGTGGTTGTTGATCAGAGATAGCTTCTGGGTTAGATATGAGGTCACGTGTCTACTTTTTCTCTCACTGCTAGAGCCTCATCTCCTTCAAAACCATGCTGACTCTGTGCGCGCTGCCCTACTGTGTGTGAGTTCATATGTGTTTAGAAGGCCTTGTTTCCACCCCTCTGACACTTACAGTCTGTCTGCCTTTCAAAAATACATCTTTTGTTAACTCCTTAAAGGGAATTTCAGTGAAAGGCAGATTAATCATCCCCAAAATTGGCATAGGAGTTCTACTCATATCGATTGTAAACAGCTATGAATCCTTTGTCTGCCAGTCACCCGCTTCCTAGTTCACCTTCATAACAGTTTCAGCTAACAGCTGATATTAGGATGTTATACAAATCAAAGAGTGGATCTTAGCATAGCACTTGTTGTAAATCAGCATTGTATATATATATACATTGTATATATATATATTCCTTTTTATGATTATTTATTTAAAAATATAAATTTTTCATTTTACTATATAAGAATGAATCCCAATTTATGTTCAGGGGATAACTGTAAAGAACAGATGGGAAAACCTTTCATTCTGGATATTTTTGACATTCTGTAATTTATTACACATTTTGATACATTTTTTATACTAGTATGCTTTTTTCAGTCATTTGATTTCATGAGTTGGTCCTCATCCCCCTCCACTAAAAAAAATGAAACGTCTTTTTAGAAATATGCTTTTCACAGATTATTTCTCCTTTCTCCCATGTTCTTCCAATTTGTTTGTTCCATTTCCTATCTACATGTATTAAGACCTCATTATATTTGACAATAAGTTCAGTACTGATCTTTTTAGTAGCATGAGTGTTCGGTACCATAGTCTTTTTCATGTATTATAGTCAGTTGGCATAACTGTTTCTTAGTGTGGACTACACATAACATTTAATTATTTTATTATTTCTGCATGTCCTTTCATTTTTAACAAGCCAATTTATTTCAGGATCTTTTACTGAACTGGAGAAGTTAATATTAAAAAATTGTTTTTAAGAAATGTTGACAGTATTTAATTCTTACCTTATATGAAATATAGTATATTAAACACATTACACCTAAGAACAATTTTTAGAAAAAATATTAGGCAAATTACCAGGTGATAATTTTAGTAATTTGAGTAAAATCTGAGTAATAACTATTTTTATTACAGGTATTGTTGATATGATAAATAATTTTATTTTAAAACTTATGAATTTATACATAACTATATAGACTTTTGTTTGGTTGAATAAAACAGATAGAATCACATGGAAATAGAACACCTAAAGGAAGTGTAACCCCGGATCACTATGAGCAATATTACTTGCTTGATTTTACTTCAGTTTAATGAAGAAAAGGATCAAACGATGTGTTCTCCACATTAGATTTTCTATTTGGTGCAGTTCAGTTTGGGAACTGTTGACGTCCAGATGAGAATCTCATCAGAAGTTAGTTGCATATGGAATGCACAAACTGCACATCTATTAAATTGAAACTTCCTCTTGTTCTAGGAGCAGCAAATTCTAGATGAGTATGTGTGTGTGCATGTGTGTGCAGTGCGTGTGTATGTGCATGAATGCGTGTGTGTGATTTTACATTCTTATTTACTATGATCAGCTTTTGCTGGCTCTTTACCTGCTCATGAATTGCTCTGCCATTTGTTTTTATGTCATACGTATTCCCTTATTTTCCCCTTTGCCTTCCATTTCCATTCACTTAACTTTTTTTCTCCTTCTCACAAATGATGCATGCACACAGGCACATGCACACACGTATTTAAATCTAGAGAATCTAGAGTCTGCATAGAACCATTCCACAATTTTTTAATGTTTAACTTAGTTTACCATAATGAGCCCCAGTTGCAAACATCTCCTACAAATGTATAATATTGTTTTTAAACAAAATCCCTAGTTTCAAACATCTTCTCAGATGGGGCTGGGTTTCTGTGCCCACTTCCCCTTTTCCATGCTGGAAGTTTCTCTGGTTTGAACTTGGGTACGTCTTGTGTGGGCAGTCGCAGTCTTTGTGAATTCAGAAGGAAATAGGGAATTGATAGTGCCTGGGAGAGGAAAATCAGTTTTCTCCAACTAAGTGGCACTAGGTATATAAACCATAGTGCAGGGCAGGCCCCAAGCTCAGAGGTAGTTGGCCAAAATAAATTGCACTTCATATTTGTTGCTGTTTTATTTGTATTTGTGTTTATTTTGTTTTCTTTCTCTTTTAATAATAGAATGAATGTGAAGTGTAATAGGTAGTATTAGGGGGATCTAGGAGTAGTTGGAGGAAGGGAAATAATATATGATCAGAATACATTGTATGAAATTATCAAGAAATAAACAAAAAAATTAATTTTTTAAATCCTGAATTTCAAAAGCCACAGTAAAGACAGTCAGGTTTTATTGATCCTACTACAGAACAGTCAGTCCTGAATCTTTAATATTATTTTACATTTTCTACATAATAACTAAAGCTAAAGGCCTGAAGACATTCATAAGCATTTGACCAATTTACACAGTAGCAGGAGTACTAGAGTTCTTCAAGTCATTACTGACCTCAGTTATTCAGGGAACCGTAAAAATCATGAAAATTAATGATAGAAATGGGATAAGTTCAGGTAGCATTTATATAAATATATAATTAAATATATTTATTATATATTGCATCAGGATAAGGGTTTTATAATCATAGTATGCAATTTTAAGAATAAAAATAGGGATACTGATTATCTTCTATTTTTGTGAGAATTCAAATTGAGGTGGATATCCAAAAAATAAATGGTGCTTATTTACAGTATTGTACCATAGGAAAGAAACATAATAAAATCAATTCTTAGATTAGTGAATGCTCAACAGGTAGAGCCACACCAGAGAATATGAGTTTGAATCTGGGCTCTGGGGGCTACCATTTTCTCATTATACGATGGATATGATGGTTGTATTGGCATCACCTTCAAAAAGCCCTGGGTATTTCAACTAATATCTGCAAAGTGCTAATATATGCTGGAGTATTGGCACAGATTGATTCATTTTTCACAAGGAATGAGTAAAATATTAAGATTTTATTGACAAGAAAATAAATCAACATAGAAGATACAGGTCAAATGTTTGTGAATCATTGTGATCAAAGTAGAGACTTTGCTTTTTATGTAGTAACTCTCTTTAAAAAAAAATCAGAACCACTAAACAATTTCACATGTGGTTACAAGGATCAATCTTTTGTCAACCAACAAAATTCTATAGTGTGTGCAAGTCAGAATTAAAGCAGACCTTAAAAAGAGTTTTTAGTTTTGTTTAGTGTGTGTGTGTGTGTGTGTGTGTGTGTGTGTGTGTGTGTGCATGATCAGGTAAAACTTTTCAGAGTCAGTTTCTCCTTCCAATATGTGGGCTTCAGGATTCACTGGGGTCATCATGCTTGGCAGGAAGCATCTTAAGCTGGTGAGCCAACAGAAATCAAAATTTATATATATCATGATTTCTCAGACTTTGGAAAGATGAAGAACTGACAAATATCCCCTTCCTCTTTTATCCTTTAACCTTTCTTTATTTGATATTTATTTTAAGATTTTTTTTCAACTTTAACAGATTTATCTCCACATCTGGTACTAAAAAGGGTTTCCGGTTTTGTTTTTTTGTTTTAAAATCACTCCGAAGATTGTTTAGTTCCAGTTAATTGTTGGTACTAATTTAGTCTAGGTAATTGCTAGTCATGTGCTTGGTTATGTTTCTGTCATTGTTGGATAATGTCAAAAGTTAAGACTTGGCCATTCTGTAACCTGTTCAAAACCTCTCAGGTGGTGGAACCGACGGGTTGGGAATCTTTTCTTTTCTCCATTAAAGTATTATTTGCATTCGTGTTCATTAGTTTCTGCACCATATTGCAAATTCCTGAAACAATTTTTCACATAGTTTTTCCTATTTTCTTTTATGGTTTCACATTATGATCTGCATCATTTAAACTGGGCATAAATAAAGCAACTGTTCTGAACAGAGCAGACAAAGGAAGCAGTTGCCTAGCAACAGAAATCACAGAACAGATCCTGAACTCCTACTCAGATAGAAGCTTCATACCCCGCTCAGTGGTGAAAGCATTTTGAGTATTCATCCTCTCTGGGCATGCCCCTCACATTGGGAGCAAAGTCAGCGTTAGATCCTGACATTAAATGGAATTGGAGATTAATGGGCTGCACTAGAATTTACATCACCTCTTTGAGACGCATGAATTCCTGTATTGACAAAAATAAGCTAGATGTCTGACATGTTATGCTTTTGTTTTAGAGCTGAGTGACTATGTACCTGAGACTTATTCTGAGTGCACTCAGGGTAGCCATATGGGTTGAGCTAACGATTAAAATGCATCTGAATCTGTGAACAAATCCAAAGCAAGCACTGGGACATCCTAGAGACCACGGCAGCTTGATTTTCCATGCCGGGGATGCTGTTGCTATAGCGCTGGGGACTTTGTAAGGTTTGTGAACCAATGCAAATCACAACTAATTTAAATTTTTAACTCATGTCATAATTCCTGTGTACGAGCATAGGAATATTTATAAGTGATGTCAAATAGACTTTTTTTCTTGTGTCTTCTGGGTGTGATCTTAATTTTTTTTCAAAGTGTAGCATAAATTCATCAATATATATTAAATTATTTTTAATTATTTTGAAACTTTTATGCATGGTATGCATATAATCAATTCAATCATACTCTTTTAGTCTCATATGATAGTTTCATTCACGTTTGCAATAGTTCCTGCATTTCAAGTTTTTACTTAGTAGTACTTTTCAGTGCTTGAGTAGCCGGTTATTTTTTTATTGACAAGTCAATCCTTACCATTGTTGCAAATCAACAGGATAGCTCATGTATATATTCTGAGAAGACAGAATAGATCAGGTGCAATGCCATTCTGAAAGAAGACATTAAATCTCACTCAAGCTAAGTACCGTCATGAGTGGAACTGCATGGAAATATATCATCACAGAACAGCATTAACCACTGTAAGTGGAGAGTATGAAATACCACAATGAAATATGAAATGAGTAAAAATGTGCCATTATGTTCATTGGGAGGAAAGAAGGGTGAGAGGTGATGTGGATACATGTTGCAAACAAACACCATTGACCAATTTAGGAAGCTTCACCATAACGCCCAGTGGGTATTGTCTATAGAGATCTGCAGAATAGTACATGAATTTATCACCGAAAATATGTTTTTTGTCTCCATGCATTGTTTTCTGGGAACTGGGATCAAGTCAATTAACCAGTTAACCTATGAATCTCAGTCGTTGTTCTGGAGGGCAATCATTTTAATGGAGATAAGCACATAAAGCATGAAAAATAAACAGAACCGAGATACCCACAAGCTACATTACCCAGAAAAAGTAAATGGGAACTGATAATTCAGAAGCGAGACTTGGTTAGAGTACACTTGTTTATAGTGTGACATTATTTGTGTTGCATGGATTTAGAAGCTGATTTCACTAAGAAACACTCACTCCTCATTGGTACCTGCAAAGTAACCAGACCCAGAATTGAAGTCTGACATATCTGCTTCCATGTGCCTGGTACAGACTCATGCAGGCTCCATAGTTACCACTTTAGTCTCTAAAAGCCCTTATGAGCCCTGCTTAGTCGATTCTATGGACCATGTTCTCCTGGTGTCCTCGAACCCCTTCTTCTTGCAGATTTCTCTGAGTGCTGACTAATGTCTCACATGCTTCAATTCCTCCTCTATTTGACCTGAAGCTCATGTTGGTACCACAATGTAGTAGAATGGTTGAATTTATTTTCCTAAAAGGTCCATTTAAATTAAATCCTTTCTTCACTTTTTTTTTTTATCACTTACTGCTTGGTTTCTTTGTCGTTATTGAATTCTTACATGGAGACTCTCCCCAGAGTTGAGTGATCCCAGTAACAGTACTCTTTAAGAATTCATCATGCTAATGGTAAACTTGCAGGCACTTCCCCAGAAACTCAATATCCATTGCATAGCAAGTGCTATTCAATACTTCCTTAGTGTTCTATCAGTATTGGGTCTCACCTGTCCAAATCCAAATGAGTTTAGGGCTATTGACTCTCATCCTTCCTAATATAAATGCATATTTTCCCCAATGTTCTCATCATTTAAGCAAATGAGGTTTCTTAAAAAGCCACACAAAAGTAACACAGTCTGCACACAGAGATACTCAATTAAGAAGTCATTTAGTTCTGTGATTATTTTCACAGGTTCAAACTTGCCGTGAAGTAAAAAAACAAGCATACATATTCCTGGAACTGGCCAAAGTGCTAATTGATTGTTTGAGTCTCACCTCTCTAATTTGTTGTGGTGAAATTCAATATGGTCGGCATAGGAATTCACAGTAGGTGGGTGGTTCTGCTCATTAACTGATGCAGACTGTGTTTGCATAAGTCAAAATCTTTACAGATTTCATAGACATATCCATTGGCACTTCAATATCCTATGTTGCTTAGGAATGTACAGTTCATTTGGATGGAACATAATGGTGATTCTCTATTCATAACAGTCTATTCTTTTTGCATGAAATATAGAATAAGAACCTGGACATTCTTTGGTTAGGTTGGAAGTTAAAACTAAAATAACTTATTCTTCAGACTTTTCAGACGATAGTTAAACATGTTCTTTTCTGTAGCAAAATTGACGGAAAGAAAGAGCACAGAATATTGAAGTCTTAGAAATGACATCTTTACTCCAACACTTGCAATAAAACTTTTTAGATTATTGAGAGTTAGGAACCTATTTTTCTCTAAGTTAATGTACTATGTAAGTAATAAAGATGAGCAAAATTAAACACTTGATCTTTGATGAATTTCTGTTTCTTTCTTAGAAGTACCTTGATTATTTCTTTGAAAATTGCATATAATGTATTTTGAACATATTGGTCCTCAGTCTTCACCCTACTTTCTCCCATATCCTCCCCCCACATCCTCACCCTTCACAAATATTGTGACAGTGGGATCAAAGCACTTGAATCCTTAAGGTGGTGGCCAATTTTCATAACATTCCAAGTATGAAATAATTGAAATACAAATAATCTTTTTATGAGCAAAGTGTGCCAGTTAATATAGTACAATAGAGTCATTTTGTAAAAGAAATGGTAGTCAGAAGTTCAGATACAGTCTCGCCAGAATGACATCTGGATTTCCAGACATGTTAAAAGTAATTTGGCTACAAGTATGGTCAATATTGTTGCCAAAGGTTAAGAACTAAGTGTTTGTATGTTAATTGCTTTTCTCCCTGGGTTTCTTGCTCAGTATTTTCTGGTGCCATGGAAACTAAACATCATAAAAGTGGCTTTTATGTTACATCTAGCTCTAGTTTTGCAAGTCCTATGCCCTAAGTGTGCAGTGTCTTCAGCAATAGTGCCTTACTATTAACCTCTGAAAAGCAACCAAGAGCTATGTCAATAGTCTTCATTGTTTTGGGAGACACTTGGGCTACCCTGATTATGAAAGAAGGTTTTTCATGCCTGTAACTGAGGTTTTTATTAGTCTTTGATCCTTGTAGGGAGAATTGTCAGCCTAAACTACTTAATTTCCTTTAAATATAAGCATATACATTTTTTATATATACATATACATGCATGTGTATGTGTATATGTATGTATGTGTGTGTGTTTGTGTTGTGCATTATTTGTGTAAATACAGAATATAGTTACTTGAGATTTTAGCAAACATTCTTGGGGTTATTCCCATCCAGTTGCAACACCTGTGAACCACAACAATATGTCCATATAAATGTGTTAAGTGGAATTCACATATTATTGGTAACCCACCCTTATTGGACTTAAGACTCACTTATCCAGAGGGAAACCATGCCTATTATAAAAAAAAACTGATCAAATATAGTGAGATATTAGACCTTAGATATTAGATAAAGTCTACTGCAACTACTTTTAGACCAATATATATCCTTACCACACTCTAAATCTTATCCTTATATTTCCAGATAAGTGTAGGTACCACCCTTCGTCAAATAAGCTTTTCTCTACAGAAGATGCACATACTCACAGAAAAACAAATGTGGGCATGACACAAATATCAATGATTTGTGTGAAGCTTAACCCCAAAGGATACATCTATACCACAGCTCCTGCATCTATAGATCAGAGAAAACTGCAGAAGAGGAAATGGAAAGGTTGTTAAGAGTTAGAATACAAGGAATTCTGCTGTGAAGAACATGCTAACTTGAAAGGGGAAGATTGCATGGGGTTCTATCCCTACACAAAGAATTTTAGACAACTTATGACTGCTACAATGATGTATTTTTCTGAATATATGCATTCAGTATATATATGTGTGTATTATAGCTTACATATATACAGTATGTATAACTTACATCTGTTATACATAGATGTAAGTCATAAAAGCCACACAAAGCAATTAAAATTTTTTATCACTAACACTATAAAATGAGAAAAGAAATGGCTGATATAAGTATAAAAAATGAATTTTCAATTTTATATCTAAGTTATCATCATTTCAGCATGCAAATAACTAATCATTACTACCACAATTCATATATTTCATTTCATTTCACGTTTTCAAAACCAACTACACACTTAGTGATGCTAAGTACATCTCCACTTGAAGAAGTTACATCAAAAGTTATATAATGCTGATTGTCTAGTAATTATTATAAGATGCTAGGCAGGTATAATGATTCTAAAAGAAGAGAAGCTCCGTGTTAAATGTATGGTAATATCCAGCAACTTACATGAGAAATACATTTTAAAGAATATGCTTTTGAGGAATACATTTCTCAGTTAAAAAATGTAAATCTGAAATAATGTACAATACAGACTTTAGTATACAATTTTGGTGTCTGTAATCTTTATAATATCAGTTACATGTACACATACATGCTAGAATGTTGAAAATAAATTTATATCATATTCAATTTCAATGGAAAATTATATTGAAATGTTCTTTGCTTCACACAGAGAAAATGTTCATAAGCCTAGTAAACAGAATTACACATTTGTTTTGTTGTAGCTTGGTGCTCCTTCCTTCCCATGCAGTGTCTGGTATAAATACAGGGAAACAGGTTTTGCTGCCTTCCTGGTTATATCACCACCATGGTCCTTTAATTGAAAACAAAACGTCTTTAAGGACAGACTGATTTTAGAGTTGTGTATCTATGATGTTAGGGCTGTATTAGTAATCACGAATTATACTTGGTATTACTTTTATCTAGGTGGCAACCCGACCTGGCAATACTATTACCTGAAATTTCTTCAACTTGGCTACATAATGCTGAAGATCACCAAGTTCCTTTGAGTCCACTAACCATGGTGGGAAGCATTAGCATTCTAAATACACATTCCGAGGATATCCAACTGCTCTGCTGCAGGACGTGAGTCTCTTCTGAATAAAGAGGCAGCATTGTACTTAAACATGCTCTGTGACTGCATCAGGAAGAACACAGGTCATTTCCCTAAATGGAATGATAAAGGGGAACTTAGCTTTTTTTTTGAGAGAGAGTTAATATAAAAAGAAGAGAATGGATTCTAATAGTGTTTTCCTGTTTTAATATGAGTACATGCAGTGAGGCAAAGTGTTACACGATAAAGTATTAATGCAAATTCAATGACTACTTATAGATTGAATTATTGGGGAACTTTAAAGAAAGTGATATTGGGGAGATATCTGAAAAGCTTGACATTTCTTATGCCCTACCTTCTCGAATATATAGAATCTAGATTTAAAAGATCTCCCTATTGTTTCTGTATTTTGAGACTCTAGTGTCATTACACCATTTCCCTCTTCCCTTTCCTCCCTCCAACCCATCCAATAATCCTCACTTTCTGGCTTTCAGATTTATGACCTCTTTTTCCTTTAATTGTTATTGCATACTTACCTAGGAATTAGAATGAAATAATAAATGGCAATATCTAAAAGTGATTGAATCAACACATGTACTCAACAGAACATCAATCAAGAGTGAAGACATACCTTAAACTTATGTGGAGCTCAATTATTACTTTTAGCAAAGAGTTCTAGAATCCTCGCTGTTCCTGGAACACTACATTTAAATGAAAGATGTCAAAAACAAATGGGCATAGTCCTTATGTTCACATTGGCTAATTCTTATGGAGAAATATTTATGTGTGGATGATTTGAATAATTTTTAAAGAACTGTGCAGCAGAATTGTGTTCATTGCACTTGGAAATAGTTGGATATCTTTTGCCTGACTGGGGAAAGAATAAGTGGAAAACATTGTACTTGAGATCAGTCTTGAAGAATACATCTTTGCTTGCTGAATGAACAGAATAACAGAAGATATCAAACAGAAGGGCCATCTAGAGGTAATAGATCATTCAATGAACTTCAGTATTTTAAGAGGTACTGGAATTTTCTAAGAATAATTATATGCAATTGATAAGGGACATCGCGTTAAAGGACAAGAATTTACTATATTTGTTGCTCGTGTACATTTGTGGAATAATGCAATAAACATTTGTTCTGCATTTAGTTAATGCATATGTCAAGTCTCATGACCCCCAGTCATCACCCTGGATAAGATGGTGCTGAAATCTGGGGTTTTTGAAAAGTTGTTTATTGGGAGCAGCGTCTTCACATGCTTTTTAGTATACATAGAAACAGAATTCTAGGAGATCTCTTATCCCAATTCATTGTGGCTACTCCAAGATAAACTGTCCTCAAGGCACCAGTGCTTACCAGTTTCCAAATCTATAATTTAATGATCTTCAACGTTAAAGGATCCTAACGGTTAACAAAAAACTCCTGCTCTCTAAACAAACTAATTATGGCACTGTGTCATGCCAAACTGAACGACTCATGATTCCTTCCCTCTTAGAATGAACACTTTGCTAGTAGTGTGAAGGTTAGTGGTTGAGTGTGACTTTAAAGAGAATGCAATTACAATGTTAGTGTTCTAGGTAAGAGATGAGATGGGAGTAAACTAAGAATTGCACCTTAAGTAAAGGGAGATTTATTGTAGATACCAGTAAAACTCATGACTAACAGAATGAAGACTACTTGAATAGACAGGGGAGTTTACAGATAGCCAGGGATAAGATCATTCCCTCATTTAAAGTCTGGAAAACTGGATGAAAGTTGGTTCTTCAAACTAAAAGAAATTGTACGAAGATATGAGGAGCCATTATTAATGTTTACAATCTGCTTTGTGTACAAATCCTAAGAGAGGAGGAAACTGAATCTCATGCTCTGGAATATAAAAGGTATTAGAAATATGGTTATGCTGAAGGCTGTTGACTTTATATTATATTCCTTATTATTTTTTGCTCTTTCTCAGCACATTTCTAAGTCAGTTTATGCTGAGGTTTATAGCTCTTTTACCACTTACTAACTTCTAGCAATTTGTTTTATAAATATCCTCTTAGTGATAACTTAAAAAAGAGTTTGCTATAGTGAGATATTTTAATGGAAATATTAGAATATTGGAAGTAAAATGGTAGTTTTACAACACTAGTGAAAGCTTAGTGGGATAATAAATGAAATTTTAGTCAGTTTAGTGATCAACTATGAACTGTGATAAGCTGTTACAGCATTCATGTCAAAGTGCTAACTGGGTTCTAATGCAGTCTAGCTTGGAACTGATCAAACTCTGAAACTGTAAGACAACCTTGTGACTGAGCCCAGTAGATTTGAACAGTGTTTTGCCTGGTATTCCCTTTCTTCTGGAAAGGAATTAACTAACATACTTGCATTACCAATGAACATATTTTTTCTCAGCTATTATAATGTTATAATTATCAAGCCTGTATCTCCTCTGAGATCAGAGAATTATGTGATACACTTGTGAACTTGAAAGAGCAGCATACATTGCACCTGTGATGTTTGTTAGGATAGTGAGATCAAATAACTATAGAGATAAAACATCTCTGCTTAACATGTGACTCCATCTGTATTTCACAGATTTCTTATCTCAAGGTGATTATATACAACATAGATATGAATCTACCATGACACTCTAGGGAAAGTTAGAAATAAGCCAGGTATATATTGACATTCACCTTGAACTTTCCCCAGAGTTTCTCTTGAGCCCCTGCAGACCCCCTGTCCTACCTCTCCAGTCAGTAAGTCTTGCCATCTTGCCTACCACAGCCTTCTCTTCAGAAGACACCGGATTATCTCCTTCACACTATGGCTTACATTTCTGTTAAGGTTTAAGGTGTTAATCCTTTCTGCTAAGCAGCTTTTTCTTCAAACAGAGGAACTAAATGTTCACAGGAGTGGGATTTCAAGGTGCCAGAAATAAGGCAGAGTATGTAGAGACAGCTCTTCCCATCTTTCTTGGGACTATCATCTCCATGTTCTTATTAACCAGCAGTATTAAAAAGCAATCGCTCCTTTCCTTTCTGTGTTGGTATCTAGAACAAAGCAAAGCATGCCACAGTGCCTCAGATCCTGACTGGATGCTTTACTCTAGTTCCCTAGAAGACCCAGATGAGCACAGGCAGGGTTCTTAATAAATTATCTCATCTGCGTTTTGTTTAGTTGGTTCTTAATTCTGTCACATAATGAAGACAATGAAATGCTTCCCTATATCCTTAATATTCTTTTCTTATTATATTCCTTGGAATTCTTTCACTGTCCAAATCTGTTTCAATCTTCTTTTTTATATCCCAGATATATTGCGTTAATAATCAAATAACACAAAACTTCAATATGCTTTAATGTTCATTTCTGTAAAGTAGCATATAACTAATCTGAGGAATGAACAAGTATAAATTCAAGAATATCTTCTTTGAGACCAAAGAAGTACCTTCCTATACACCTATTTATAAAATCAAAACCTGAAGCAATGAAATGATTCATTGGTTAAAGGGGTTTGCCATCAATCCTGAAGACCCAAGTACTCTTCCCTGGTACTCACATGGCATAGAGAGAGAACAAACTTCCAAAAATCATCCTCTGCCCTCAACTAAACATGACTGCTAGGACATACATGTGTCTCTCACCCACCCCAAGACACAAAATAAGTAAATGTAATAATTAAAACTATTTAAAAGTAAAATTACAAATTAATTAGTTCTGGACTTCAGAGAAAAGATTCTAAAGATATATGCTGTAAATAACAAAACTATCGCTATAGTTTTATAACTAAGAGTTAGAAATCTGAAAATGTTAAAAAAGAAAAACTCAATTGCAATGTTAAGGGATGAAGTAATTAAAATACATATTAGTTAAATAATATGTATTTATGTCTCTACGAAAGAAATATGTCAATCTACTTTCACAGATTTTAAGTCTTAATTGTAAACTGATATATATTTGGAAGAAAACCAACATGGATAAGGAAATATCATTTGACAAAAATAATATAAATTGCATTAAACGGGGCAACCTTTATCCAGTTTGTAGTTCTTAAAGATTTTTCACTCCAAATCATTTTTATTTATAGTAGATTATCAATAGTAACTGTGGGGCAAACAAATATCCAGAATGGGTGCTTACTAAAACACATTCACTATAGTGACATATCATTTATATTTCAATAAGAAAAAAGCTTTCCTGAATATCAGAGAGTAAGTAGAACATCCTCACTGGTCAGCCTTACAGACCAGGCAGTAGTAACACACATCTTCAATCCCTGTAGCTGCACCTGTTTGCCATAGAACCTGGTGGTGCATGCCTTTAATACCAGTGGTGCACACCTTTAATACTAGCCTTAGAAAGGAATATAAAATGGGAGGAGACAGCGCACAGATTCAGTTTCATTCTGAATTTTCCTGGAGGCAGGATCAGTATTTTCGGACTAAGGTCGAGGTAAAAGCCAGTGACTGGTGGCTTTGCTTTTGTGGTCATGAGGTTGAACCCCAATATCTGCTTCTGAATTTTTATTAATCATGCTTCATAATAAGTTTTCTTTATTAGAGCCATTTAATTCAAAATTAAAATATTTCAGGACTATAAAATGGATCATTGGATAAGATTGATTGCTGAGAAAGAACAAGGATCTGCAGTCAACTTTCCTGAGCCATAAAGAGCCACTTACTGCAGTATTTAATCCTGTAAGCCAAGCACTAGTCGGGATGGGATTAATTAAGTAAGTGTTTTCATTTGTTTGTTTTTTGCTTTGCCACCGAACTTGCTCCTGTTTCTGCTCTCAGTGCTGCAGAATGATAGAGAGGGACACCAAGTGTTCCCCCCTCTGGTCTCCAATTGAATGGACATCATCCATACTTCCAAACACATGTTCACACTTGTGCAAACATTCAACGCACATTAATACTAACAAGAATAAAATGTTAGTTTTTCAATATGCCATAAAAGCAATGCACTTGGTTTCTGGAAGAGGTAGAAATATGTATTATATTATAGCTTTTTATCTTCTTCTTAAGAGCCTGTATGCCATCTACCTTGATATATATATTAGTGTTATCCTTGCTTGACTCATGTTTAGCGAGTAATGGTGGTGAGACTTTATGTCTGTAGATTCTGATATTACTAGGATATACAGCCTTACAGAAACCTTCCACATCCTCTCCCTCTTACACTTTTCTTGTTCCCTCTTCTGCAATGTTTCCTGAGACTTTAATAGAAAGGTGTTTTGTAGATGTACCCATTGAGATTGGGCTCCACAACTCTATTTTGTTTGGGTATGATTTCTTTGTAGCATCTCTAAATGTTGAGTGGGGGGGGGGTCTCCTTCATGAGGAGAAGGGAAAATGATGTAATCATATTATAATCTCAAAAATGCATATATAAATTAACATATCTAACTTAACATATCTAAATTAAATAACTTTCAAATATATTTTTTCTCTAAGTGATATGCCCCAATCTTTGTAAAATCAGATTGTTCTCTATTTTTGAAATATTTGACTCCTGGCAGCTTGGCAAAGCCCACTCTTACTCAAGGACCACTAGCAGAACATTTGTAAACTTGGAGAGACTGGCTTTTAAGGGGATCCTGGAAAAGAGTGCTGCTTTGTGTGTGAGAAATAAGGGAATATTAAAAAAAAAAAGCTGTTTTACTTGTTATATCCTCTAACCTTTAGAAAATATAGTTTCCTGACTATTAATGAAGAAATTGTTGCCATGCTCAAATGGCCTTGGAAAAAATTGAGTGGATACACTATTTATGTAAGTGTTGAAAGGTTAATACACAGAGACACGAGACAGAGAGACAATCAAGCAGGGAACACCTTCTCATTATAAAGGGAAGAGGGCCTTGTCGGGTAACATCTGAAGGAATGGAAGAAAGGAAGCGTTGCAAGCACCACTGCTGTATAGAGGCAGTAAGCAGAGTGTCAGAGAACCAATCCAACAGCAAAACATCTTCTTTCTTATTTCTATTCTGTCTATTTCCACATCTGTCTTTCTCTGTGTGTGTTTCTGCTTTTCTGTCTCTTTCCTTCTCTGTGTCTCTGTCTCCCTCTTTTTCATTGGTTAAATCCTACCTTAACTCTGGAAATGAAGATACATTTTACACATTTTGGAAGACAGAGTGTATTTCTAAAGTATGTGAGAGACGCTTTTCATTTTCCATAGTTTTGAGTTACAGTGTGTCTCATGTGACATAAAACTACGTAGAGTAGTTGAATTCATTGCTTCAATTTTCATATCCCTCTGACTGTGCATTCAGTAACAAAGAATAAAAGAGGCCATAAATTTTAAGATATCAAAAATGGGAATATTGGAGAGTTTGTGTTGAAAAGAAAAGAAAGGGAGATATATTTGTTAATTGTATTATAATCAAAAAGTGAAATATAATTAAGCAAAACCTATGCAGTCACTTGTAACAAAATCAAAAGACAACTATGCAGTTACAAAGGAATTTAAAAATGATAAGGTCTCTTCAGTATCTGGTAATATTACCTTTAAGAAAGTCAATCTAATTCCTTGAAGGAAATGTGCAAAGCAGATATATACAGACTCACTAAGAAAATTACAGATTTTCTTCATTTTTAAAATCTAATACAGAAAAGCTTGGATAACCCTTATAAATCATAACTGTGAAGTAAAATTTGATCATTGTATCTCTCTTCTGAACCCACCATTTCTTTTTATGTCAGCAAATCTGTGTATAAGAGTAAGGACTCAACCAAAGAAGAGTATTTGGATTTCTTTAAAGTAGCTTATGAAACATTTATAAGTGTTCTCAAGAACTCAGTTCAATAGCTAGGATGTAACAATATTTCAAAGCCCACAGAAGATACAATGATCTTTATCTTACAAAAGCAAACTTCACTCTGAATCTAATACAGACAAAAGTGGTTTTCATATCAAATCAAGTTTTAAGATGATGTGAGATGTCAACTCAAAATCATACTCTAATCTAACATTATGCAGTCAAATTTCTTTCAAAATTGTCTTTAGAAATACATTTTCAGACTGGACACTGCAATAATAAATATATTTGTGGAAAAATGTTTTCTGATATGCCACATGCAACCAGTCAATAGACAGTTATTTTATAACTTTCAGAATATAAAGAAAACAAAAATTACAGAGAAAATTTGTTCTTTATAAGTAATAAATTAATAAATGTGTACTCAATAAATCATATCACTGTCAGTATACAAAGCAGAGGCTATTAATGAATAGGTGTTATATGCACATATTCAATTCACTTTTTATTACTTAAGCATTTTGTGTATTATACTAGACATATTGAATATGTCTTCTCACTCACTACATGTCAAGGCACACAATCAGATGGTCTAATTCATCTAAATAAAGGGAATATATTTACTCAGTATGGAGTTCAAGTGACACTGTAACTTGCTAAGACGTTTCCTTGTTTTCAGTAATCTTTTATTAGATGGAACTACCCATTTTGTTCAATAACAAGTATGCCCAGATAAGGTAATTTGACAGGACATGTTTGATATCTTTTACAGGGACATTCTGTCCTGAGCAATTATTTATCATTTATTAAACCGAATTTCATATGATTATCTGGTTACCTTTGATATAACTTCATGGCTCCTTTAAAACTTTGAACTCTAGAGACATTTACACAAATATCTGATATTTTGGCTAACATAGATAAAATTTATATATAGTTTGCCCTTTTACAAAACATACTTCCATACTGAAACAATAAAAACTGCAAGCAGTGTGTTCAGAAAATAGTCATCAGACTATCAATAATGGTAATCTGTACGTGATTAAGAGCATACAATGTGAAACTCATGATGTCCACCTGACTCCCTGGAGTTACCAAAGAAAGGCATAGGGAAGGAATACTCAAATGAAGCTCAGAAGAACCACAGAATTGAGCTGGTAGAAAGATCATTCACAGGCAAGAGTGCATTGCAGATCTTGCCTGAGAAGAAATTTCAGAGAACTGTAGATCATGCTGGTCTGCACTTGAGTACTGATGACTAAATGCATGTGAGGAAATTACATAAGGCTCCGGAGTAAATGGCCCAAAATATGTTAAATGAACAACAACAGAACCTTGTACTGGCATGGAGCGAAGCCTGGGTATACCTGTCATGATGGAAAACCCAGACTTCCAAGAACAGAAAGCAGATCTTTCACAGAGAGCTGGTCTCAGTTGTTGATTATTTCTGTATTGGACACTGATCTTCTTATGCTTAATTATTATTGAATCTTAAAAGACTTAAGCTCATTCCAATAAACCTAACTTTGTCAAATAAAAATTTCAAAACTTTATAAAAATATAAACCCATTCAAAAGTAAAATCAGAGTAGAATTAGCAATTTCTGGAATCCAATAAAATTATATAGTGATATGTTGGACATTATCCTGGACACCTTCAATTCCAGAACTCAGGAGACAGAGGCAGGCAGATCTCTGTGATCTCAAGGTCAGCTTGATCTACATAGGAAGTTTCAGGACTACAGGGACTGAATAGAAAGTCTGTATCTCAGAAAATAAAAACAAGAAAAGAATCAGATAAGATACAATATACAATAGTGTAAAAAACAGACATAAATAAGAATTTCACAATTATCCACTTGGGAGGCAGAGGCAGGCGGATCTCTGCGAGTTCGAGACCAGCCTGGGCTACAAGAGCTAGTTCCAGGACAGGCTCCAAAGCTACAGAGAAACCCTGTCTTGAAAAACCAAAAAAAAAAAAAAAAAAAAAAAAGAATTTCACAATTATCACACAGGACTATTAAATCACAAAGTATCAACAAATATGGTTTATTTCTTTATAGACTTGTAGCTTGCAGTCTATAGTTGGTGACCCATGTAGTACTGGGAATATAGTGAGGTAGTTTATTATGGTGGGAGCATGTGGTATGGACAAATTACTTGTTTTATTAACCAGACAGAATAGAGAAAAAGGGAGGGGTAAGCATGCCACAATTCTGTCCTTAATAGGATCCTACTAAGGGCTTACCAAGCAAAGATTCTACTACCCATATGACACTTGGGAACCAAACTCTAACTCATTATTGTTTTTGAAAACATGAACCAAACACTGGGAAATATAAATTATAATGTGAGATATGGAGTTAAATTGCATTAATAGCAGTTTTAATGATATAGAAGACAAGTTAATTATAATAAAAATGTGTGATAACAGGAATGATCCTAGTGGAAAAGAAAAGGACACCCCACCACTAATACACACTAATACAGTGAGTGCTAATAAGCAAGATGTGCTGCATATAGGCAAATATGTATATCAATTTAATTCTGCATTTAAGTGTATCTGTAACTATGAGTTAAGTTTCATTCATAAACCACAAAACAAGTGTCTACACAGTAAAGACAACAATTCAATAACTATATCTGAAAATCAGCTAATTTAATTCTCACATTTTTTCAGAAACAGCATTATCTAATCTTTAATTTTAAAATTAAGGATGCTTAGATAAGGATAAAGAAGCAGAGGGGGAAATCAGAGAAACATCACCTTTCACGATAGCCACAAATAGCATAAAGTATCTTGAGGTAACACTAACCAAGGAAGTGAAAGATCTATTTGACAAGAACTTTAAGGCTTTGAAGAACAAAATTGAGGAGGATACCAGAAAATGGAAGGAGCTCCCATGCTCCTGGAATGGTAGGATCAATATAGTAAAAATGGGAATTCTACCAAAGGCAGTCTATAGATTCAATGCAATCCCCATCAAAATCCCAACAAAATACTTCATAGACCTTGGGAGAACAATAATCAACTTAATAAGAAAAAAACAAAAAGCCCAGGATAGCCAAAACAATCCTATACAATAAAGGAACTTCCGGAGGCATTACCATCCCGGACTTCAAACTCAATTACGGAGCTACAGTAATGAAAACAGCTTGGTATTGGCATAAAAACAGAGATGTTGACCAATGGAATCAAATCGAAGACCCAGATATTAATCCACAAACTTACGAACACCTCATATTTGACAAAGAAGCTAAAATTATACAATGGAAGAAAGAAAGCATCTTTAACAAATGGTGCTGGCATAACTGGATGTCAACCTGTAGTGGAATAAAAATAGATCCTTATCTATCACCATGCACAAAAATCAAGTCCAAATGGATTAAAGACCTCAATATAAACCCAACCACATTGAACCTGATAGAAGAGAAAGCTGGAAGTAGCCTGCAAAACTTGGGCACAGGAGACCACTTCCTGTGTATAACCCCAGTGGCAAAGACAATAAGAGCAACAATGAATAAATGGGACCTCCTGAAACTGAGGATCTCTGTAAAGCAAAGGACAAAGTCATTAAGACAAAAAGGTATACTACTAAATGGGAGAAGATATTCACTTATCCCACATCAGACAAAGGTCTGATCTCCAAAAAATAAAAAGAACTCAAGAATCTAGACATTAAAATTCTAAATAACCCAATTAAAAAAATGGGGTAATGATCTGAACAGAGAATTCTCAATCGAAGAAGTTCAAATGGCCAAAAGATACTTAAGGTCATGTTCAACTTCCTTAGCAATCAGGGAAATGCAAATCAAAACCACTTTGAGATACCATCTTACACCTGTCAGAATGGCTAAAATCAAAAACACCAAGATAGCCTATGCTGGAGAGGATGTGGAGTAAGGGGAAGACTCATCAATTGCTGGTGGGAATGCAAACTTGTGCAACCACTTTGGAAATCAGTGTGGCAGTTTCTCAGGGAATTGGGAATCAACCTACCTCAGGATCCAGCAATACTACTCTTGGGAATATACCCAAGAGATGCCCAACCGTACTACAAAAGCATTTGTGCAACTATGTTCATAGCAGCATTATTTGTAATAGCCAGAACCTGGAAACAACCTAGATGCCCCTCAATGGAAGAATGGATAAAGAAAATGTGGAATATTTACACATTAGAATACTACTCAGCGGTAAAAACAATGACATCTTGAATTTTGCATGCAAATGGATCGAAATAGAAAACACTATCCTGAGTGAGGTAACCCAAACTCAAAAAGACGATTATGGTATGTACTCACTCATTAGTGGACCCTAGCCATAAAACAAAGGACAGTAAGCTTATAGCTCACAAGCCCAGAGAAGCCTAATAGCAAGGTGAACCCAAAGAAAAACATATGTAGTTCCTCCTGGAAATTGGAAGCAAACAAGATCGCCAGGCAAAAGTTGGAAGCACGGGGGCTGGGAGAGAGATGGAGATGGGGGGATGGGGGAAGGGGAGAGGGGAAAGGAGAAGGGAGAAGGGAAGGACTGAGGAGAGCTTGGGGAAATGGGAGGGTAGAGATGGAGGAAAGGTGGATATTGGAGAAGGGAATAAGATATCTACATTAAGGGAGTCATTTTAGGACTGGCAAGATACTTGGCTCTAGAGGGGATCCCAAGTGTCCACGGGGATATCCCCAGCTAGGTACTTGGGCAGCAGAGGAGAAGGTGCCGGAACTAGCCTTGTCCCATAGTCACATTGATGAATATCTTGATCACCACCATAGAAATTTCGTCCGATGGATGGAGATAGAGACAGAGACCCATATCCACATCAGAGCAATGGACTGAACTCCCAAGGTCCAGTTGAGGAGCAGAAGAGGGAGAAGATGAGCAAGGAAGTCAGGGCCCCGAGGGATTGGTCCACCTACTGAGACAGTGTGCCTGATCTAATGGGAGCTGACCAAATCCAGCTGGACCAGGACTGAATGATCATGTGATCAAACCGGACTCTCTAGATGTGGCTGCCAATGGGGACGGACTAAGAAGCCATTGATAATGGCACGGGTACCTCTCTCCTCTGCATGTAATGGCTTTTTGGGACCCTCGTTTACTTGGATGCACACCTTCCTAGGCTGGGATGGACGGGGGAGGGCCTTGGACTTCCTACAGGGCAGGGTACCCTGCCCTCTCTTAAGGATGGAAGGGGAGGGAGGAGGGTTAGTGGGGGAGCGGGAGGGGAATGGGAGAAGGGGAGGAAGTGTCAATTTTTGAATGGAAAAACTAAAAAAAAAATAGTTTGTAGACAGCGTTATATTCTGTTCCCTTTCACATGCTGGTGGCATAACTGCTGCCATCTCTGCATGGCTCAGGGACTCGAAGAGGTCAAGGTACATCCCTGTCTGTACTCTGGTCAAGCTTACCTGTTGATGCTGTGGCCATGGAGCCAAATCAGCCACTGCTGAGAAGGTGAAAGAGTAAAAGGAGCACAGGACACTTGGCCTGGCAATGACTACAGCTTATGCTATCAAGACTGTACCCCCACACACACACGCATACACACTATAGCCAGCTGACTCTGACCCACATCACATCATGGAGCAGGAAAGGCAGGACACAGAAAAGTTTGGAGGACTTGGCCTCTCATGGCCAATGCCTGGAGCTGGTAGGCAGGGAAGCGCTAAAAGCAGCTTGGCCTGCAAGCCCAAGTCTATAGTGGTAGCCAGCCAAGTTGTGGAGAGCACAGCTGTAGAGGACAGCTGCACAAAGCCCTGCTCCTGGCTTCAGCTGCAGGCTGAGATCCTGGGTTCCTAGACAGCCAAGCTACAGAGAATTAGCCTCAAGCAGTCAAGTGCCTATTGAAATGTAAATGTATCTTGAGCCAGGTGGCTGTGAAAATCTGTCAGCTATTGAAACATGTGTTTGGATTAGAAAGATAGCTCACAAACTTTAAATGATTTCCAGAGGTTATTTGGGAGGTATCGAAAGACTATGGTCTAAATTATTGTCTTTTTAATAGGGCACATTCAGCGCCTCAGTGAGATTATTACAGAGAGTAATGACTCTAATTCCCACAGACAACTCACAGAATCAAATTACTGGCTCTAAAAATGCAACTTTTAGAGAAAAAATAGGGGAGGTATACCCTCAGTCTATGTTGGAAAGGACCTAACCTTGTTTCAATATGGGGTCAAAGTCATGTTTGTTCTTTGTTCCAAAGGAAAACAGAGGAGTGCCCGCTGTGATTAGTGAAGATGGAACTTTCCCTCCCACCTGTCCTGCAGCCACTCAGTCTCAAAGAAAACACAGAGGCTTATACTAATCATAAACCACTTGGCCTATTAGCTCAAGTTTATTATTACCTAGCTCTTAGAACTTAAACTAACCTATAATTCTTGTCCATGTTTAGCCACATAGCTGGTACATTTTATCATTGAGGCATTTTCATCTTGCTTCCTCTGTGTCTGGCTGGTGACTGTGCCTGGCCTGTGCCTTGCCAAAATTCGCCTCGTCTTGTTGCCCCGCATGTACTTCCTGCCTGTCTACTGACCAATCCAAATTTTATTAAACCAATATGAGTGACAAATCTTGACAGTGTACAAGAGTATTATCCCAAAGCATTTCTCCCTTTTTTCTTTTCAAAACAAGAACACTGAATCTAATCTCCTTTGTTTAGCTTCTTCCTGACAATTATCCATAACGACTTGTAACTGACATGGTTTTTTATTTTTATTGAACTCTACATTTTTCTCTGCTCCCCTCCCTGCCTCTATGTACCCTACCCTTCAACTCTCCCCCAAAGTCCCTATGCTCCCAATTTACCCAGGAGATCTTGTCTTTTCCTACTTCCCATGTAGATTAGATCTATGTATATCACTCTTAGGATCCTCATTGTTCTCTAAATTCTCTGGGATTGTGATTTGTGGGCTGGTCTTCTTTGCTTTATGTTTAAAAACCACTTATGAGTGAGTACATGTGAGAATTGTCTTTCTGGGCCTGGGTTATGTGACTCAAAATGATGCTTTCTAGTTCCATCCATTTGCCTGCAAAATTCAAGATGTCATTTTTTTCTGTTGTATAGTACTCCATTGTGTAAATGTACCACATTTTCCTTATCCATTCTTTGGTCAAGGGGCATTTGGGTTGTTTTCAGATTCTGGCTATGACAAACAATGCTGCTATGAACATAGTTGAACACATGTCCTTGTGGCATGATTGAGCATCCTTTGGATATATACCCAAAAGTGGTATTACTGGGTCTTGAGGAAGGTTGTTTCCTAATTTTCTGAGAAATCACCACACTAACATCCAAAGGGGTTGAACCAGCTTGCCTTCCCACAAGCAATGCAGAGTGTTTCTTTTTCCCCACGACCTCTCCAGCATAAGATATCATCAACATTTTTGATCTTGGCCATTCTTACAGGTGTAAGATGGAAACTCAGAGTTGTTTTGATTTGCATTTTTCTGATGAATAAGGATGTTGAAGATTTCCTTAAGAATCTTTCAGACATTCTAGATTCCTCTGTTGACAGTTCTCTGTTTAGGTCTATACTCCATTTTTTAAATGGATTATTTGTTCTTTTAATGACCAATTTTTTTGAGTTCTTTGTATATTTTGGAGATCAGACTTCTGTCTGATGTTGAGTTAGTAAAGATCTTTTCTCAATCTGTAGGCTAGTGTTTTGTCTTGTTGACTGTGTCCTTTGCTTTACAGAAGCTTTTCAGTTTCAGGAGGTCCCATATATTAATTGTTTCTCTCAGTGTCAGTGCTGCTGGGGTTATATTTAGAAAGTGGTTTCCTGTGCCAATGCGTTCATGTGTACTTCCCACTTTCTCTTCTATAAGGTTCAGTGTGATTTGCTTTCTGTTGAGGTCCTTGATTCATTTGGACTTGAGTTTTGTGCATGGTGATAGATATGGGTCTATTTTCATTTGTCTACATGTTGATATCCAGTTATGCCAGTACCATTTGTTAAATATGCTTTTTTTCCATTTGATATTTTTTGCTTCTTTGTCAAACATCAGGTGTTCAAAGAGTGTGGATTAATATCCGGGGTCTTCTATTTGGTTCCATTGGTCCTCATGTCTGTTCTTATGCCAATACCAGGCTGCTTTCAGTACTGTAGCTCTGTAGTAAAGTTGGAGGTCAGGGATTGTGGTGCCTCCAGAAGTTCCTTTATTGTACAGGATTGTTTTGGCTATCCTGGGTATTTTGCTTTTCCAAATGAAGTTGAGTACCATTCTTTTGAGGTCTGTAAAGAATTTTTTTCTGGGATTTTGATGGGCATTGAATATGTAGATTGCTTTTGGTAAGGTTGCCATTTTTACTATGTCAATTCTACCTACCCATGAGCATGGGAAATCTTTTCACTCTCTGGTGTCTTCTTCAATTTTTTTCTTCAAAGATTTAATGTTCTTGTCATACAAGTCTTCCACTTGTTTGGTTAGAGTTACGCTGAGATATTTTATGCTATTTGTGGCTATTGTGAAAGGTGTTCTTTATCTGATTTCTTTCCCAGCCCTTTTATCATCTGTGTACAGGAATGCTGCTGATTTTTTTTTTAAGTTAATCTTGTACCCTGCTACATTACTGAAAGAGTTTATGAGTTGTAGAAGTTCCTTGGTGAATTTTTGTAACTGGCATTCTAAACAAAGACAAATATCCATCATCCATTTTTTGGGAATGTGGGTATAGTTTTCTAAGCTATTTCCTGCTGATTGGGGTGCTGCTAATTCTATGGGGAACCTCACAAAATTTAGGTTTCTAGTAAAGTTCTGACTAGAGTAGTCTGTGAGGCTGGATCATTCATCCAGGAGTCTTGATGTTGTTCTGGTTGTCGAACTCAGAGGAAACTGCAACAGAGGTGTTCTGAGATGTTGGATCATCTCTGCCTTCTGATCCCTTTGGAGACTTTTCAGGGGGTCTTCCTTGATCAAACCTTATTTTTTTTAACTCAGAATGAACCCACAGCCTCTTATTTCCTACGGAAACAACAGCAAACCTCTTCTCCAATGTAACATTTGGCTTAAATTTTGAAGTCAAGATATTTTCAAAATATATTAGCTGGATTAATCCAGCAGCATTTTTTTTTTTTGCTTCTTTGTCAAAGATCAGGTGTTCAAAGGTGTGTGAATTAATATCCAACCTTAGTGAGTCTTATTTACATTGGTGGTGTCCCAAGAATGCTGACTTAATATTTGGCAGTTTATCCATAATGTATCTTGGGACACAAATTTCATTTTTTGCCAGTATTGTATTCAATCTGCTATTGAAATGAAGGATTTGAGAACTGAGACCACAGAAAACTTCCACTCTGGGGAAAAGAGACTTCTTAAACAATGGGATACTGTTATGGAGGCAAAGACTGACTGAAGTCCCTATTCGGAAATGAGGAGAAATGTCCTAAAGTTTTTGCTGCTACTCAGAGACTGGGACAGTTTGAACCTATCTTTGAAAGATAAGAGCAGCAATAAAATTGGACTGTAGAAGAGAAAAAGACTCATAGATCATCTATCACAGAAACCTCTTCTTGTATTTTGGTTAGAACAGATTTAATAGAATTGTAATATGATGAATCGTGTGTTTATTTTGAATTCCCATGCTATAATTATAGTATTGATCTGTTAATGTTTGCAATGGCTTTAGTTCACTATGAAGATGATACTGATTAGAAAAAAAGATAGAGCTTGTCTGAGAAAATTTTGACATTGCTGATGAGTTCTTAGATTTGATAAAAGGATAAATTTGGATTTTGATTGCAAGTGAAAATTGTTAAAGACATTCTAGACAAACTTAAAAAGACAATCCCACCCTTGATCATCCTTCACAAATTTATTAGGAAATTTGGTACTTTTATCACAAAGCATTATCTTCTTATATACCATTATCTAGTTTTTGGTGAACTCTTTTGATAGAAAACTGGCTCATAGGTACACAGAGTCTAGAGATGCACTCTCCTTTAACCCTATATTTACAGAGGCTTGTAGTTAATGATGGATAAGATCTTTTTCCCTCTAATAAGAGCCTTAAAGTTTCAGCCTTTAAGATTTCCTTTCAAGTTTCAATTAAAGATGCCATGATAAGCTAAAGGTGGGGGGGGGGGCAAAAATCTGAGTGTTAAGAAATCTACTCACAATGGGAATCATCTGTCAATTTTTCTTTATTCTTATTCTCTAGTACCTATTGTTCTCCTTTTCTTCCTTGTTCTCTCTTCTTCTTCTTCTTCCTGTTTCCTACATTCCCAGTAATACCTGTAAAACCGGCAACCCTAGCAGGTCCCAGGGCCAGAATTCTTTTGCTCCATAAAAAAATCAGATAAGTGTTGAGATCTCTCTCTCTCTCTCTCTCTCTCTCTCTCACACACACACACACACACACAGAGAGAGAGAGAGAGAGAGAGAGAAAGAGAGAGAGAGAGAGAGAGAGAGAGAGAGAGATCCATACCTGCAATGGTGGGAGTGGCTAGTGCATATCCAGTGAACTCCTTAGTTGAGAAAGTTAGTTAAGAAAGGAACTAAATCATCACCAGGGAATTTTAGAGGGGAGAAGGCTAGTGAGCTACACTACATTTTTAGGTGGTTAGAAAGAGTTAAATGTTTATTTTCAGTAAAATTATGAATAGATCATAGATTGTTTAAGTCAGCACACCATTTTTTTTTCTCCCAGCATGCATAAAGTCAGGTAGCCAAGAAACCTATGTAAACAATCAAGGAGAAGCCATGCCTTTGGTCAAAGATCACATTCACCAGGTGTTGTAGTTTCTTTGGGCCTAGGTCTGGAGTTTGGCTCTAGGCGGTAAACACAAAGAAGTGATACAGACCTCTAAATTATCAGTTCTGGGGTATGCTGTTATCATTCTTTTTGATCTTCAGGTAAAACAAGAGCAGAACCTTGGGTAGAACCTATGTCCTTGAATATCTGTGAATATCTTAAATGTAACGCTCTTTCCTAAACCCTAGACACTGACAACTGCCTGTTAATACAGATAATTGCAGGAAGGCAGATCTCTGTGCTTACCTAGGGGAGATGAATGGAAGTCTGGCAGTGAGAAAATGTTTTCACATATAGCTAGGGGAAAACAGTTCAGAACTGTGGGAATTAATTTTCAAATATTTAACAGAAAGAAAGTCAACTATAGCAAAAAAAAAATCTACAGCAAAAGTCAGCCACTCATTTATAAAGCTATAATGTCAAAAAAGCCTTGCCTTTTAGATTAAAATCCTTTACCAAAGTCTTTGGCTTTGATAAGTCACTCATGAAAAGATGTCTGGGCAATTACTGTGCAATGTTGCAGCTTATAGCAACCCCCAGGCAACTCAGGACAAGATGCACATAACAGAATGTATGTACCAATGAGGGGTAAGTCTGGAAAGTAGAAGAGGACACCCATGCCAGGCATAGTCTTTTGTCCTGTAGCAGAAACACTGACTTTGTAAAATAAATAAAAAGGGAGGAATTGCCAGTGCCCACAGATGTGAGTCCTGTTTCATCTTGACTAAAGTTCAGAGAGTTTGAGCTTATTCTTGCTCTTTCTAAGTTACTGACAACAGATCTGACTTAAGATGTGGCTGCAAACAAGACCTTGGGTGTGGTTACTTGGTGTTTTGAGTATAAATATGGCCTGTAGAGGTGGGTCTGTTTTACCTTGTCCAAATGTCAGAAAATTCAAGCTGTTCCTACTCTTTCATTTAAAATCAGGAGGTTTGATGCAGGGAGTGTTTGCCTGCACTACACTAGACTACAGAATACTTGGTCAGACATATTCACTGCATATCCTGCTGAAAACATCAGAAAGCTTAGTTCAAAAAACAGTGGCTTGATGTCTCAAGAATTGAAGCAAGCAATTGTTCTGGTTGTCCTTTGTGTCATGGTAAAGTAGTCTTTGCCTTCTCTCCCCCATTTGCTTTGGGTTATATAAGCACAGGAAAATAAACGTGGGTGTATTTAGTATTCAGTATACACTTGAAAGTCCTCCTGATTCTAACCTATGTTTCTGTGTTTCTTTTGTTTCTCTCTTCCTCCTACCAATTTTTTTCCTAATCCACAATCCCTTACCCTGGAACATATTAACCTGCCATGGCTGGACCCCAATACTTACCAAAAACAATCTACAAATTCAATGCAATTTCCATCAAAATTTCAACACAATTCTTCACAGACCTTGAGAAAATGGTACTCAATTTTATGAGAAAAATCAAAAACTCACAATAGATAAAACAATCCTGTACTATAAAGGAACTTCCAGAGACATCACAATCCCTGACTTCAAACTCTGCTATAGAGTTATAGTTATAAACACAGATTTGTATTGGCATTAAAATAGACATGTGGATCAATGAAACTGAATTGAAAACCCCAACATGAATCCACACACCTATGAACACCTGATTTTTGATAAAGACGCTAAAGTGATACAATGACAAAAGGAAAACACCTTTAGCAAATGGTGCTGATTTAACTGGATGTCAACATGTAGAAGACTGCAAATAGATCCACAATGATTGTCATGCAGAAAAGTAAAGTCCAAGCAGATGAAGGACCTTGACATAAATCTATTTACATTGAACCAGATAGAAGAGAAAATTAGAAGGAGCCTTAAACAAATTGACACAGGAAACCACTTCCTAAATATAACACTAGTAGCACAGACACTGAGAGCAACAATAAATATGTGGAACTTCCTGAAACTGAAAATCTTCTGTAAGGCAAAGGACATGGCAAATAAGACAGAAAGGCATCCTACAGAATGGGAATAGATTTTCATCACCTCTTCATCTGACAGAGGGCTGATCTCAAAATTATATTAAAAATCAAAAAACTAGACATCAAAATAGAAAATAATTCAACTAATATAGGGTACAGAGCCAAACAGAGAATTCTCAGCAGAAGAATCTCAACTGGCTGAGAGATATTTTAAAAGTTGCTCAATATCCTTAACCAAAATTAAATGAAAATAAAAACAACTCTTAAACCTGTCAGAATGGCTACTACCAAAAATACTGAGGACAGATTGGAGAGAAGAGTTGGAGAGGATGTGGACTCAGGGGAACACTCCTCTACTGCTGGTGGGAGTGAAAACTTGTATAGCCACTTTTGAAATCATTATGGCAGTTTTTCAGAAAATTGGGAGTCAATCTACCTCAAAACCCAGTGATATCACTCTTACGCATACACCCAAAAGATACTCAATTATACTGTAATGACGCTTGCTAAACAATGTTCATAGCAGCATTATTCTTAATAGCCAGAATCCGAAAACGACCTAGATGCCCCTCAACTAAAGAGTAGATAAAGAAATGTCGTATGTCTACACAATGAAATATTACCCAGCTGTAAAAAACAATGATATTATGAAATTTGCCAGCAAATGGATAGAGCTAGAATAACCATCATGAGTGAGGCAACCCAGACTCAGAAAGATACTTTATGTATTCACTCATAAGTCTATATTAGATGTAAAGCAAAGGATAAGCAGACTGCAATCCACAGCTTCAGAGAAGCTAGAGCCTTTATCCAGTAACTGATGGAACCAGATGCAGACATCCACAGCTAAGCACCAGGCCAAGCTCAGGGAATACAACCAAAGAGAGGGAGGAGGGAATATTTGAGCAGGGGAGGTAAAGATTATGATGGAGAAATCTATATAAACACCTAAATCAAGCTCATGGAAACTCATGAACTCTAGACTGACAGCTTTGGAGCCTCAATAGGACTAAAATATGCCCTCTATATGTGGGAAATACGTGGTGAAGCTTGGACTATCTGGAGGGACCCTGGCAGTAGGACCAGTATCTATCCCTGGTGCATGAGCTAGCTTGTTGGAGCTCATTCCCTATGATGTGATGCCATGCTCAGCCTTAATGCAGGGGGGGGGTTCTTAGTCCTACCCTAACTTAATATGCCAAATTTTGTTCATGCCCCATGAAAGCCTTTACATGTTGGGAGGAGGGGAATGGGGGTAGGTTTGGGAGGAAGGGGTATGGAAGGAGAGGTAAGAGGAACAACTTTGGTTGGACTGTAAAATAAAGAAAAAATAGATTTAATGAAAGAGTAATATATAGGTAAATAATTACCTTGATAATTCTGAAATGATCACAGATTAATCAATTAATACTTACAAATGTACATACATAGCTATGATTAATTACTTGGTAATTACACTCTAACACTTCAGGATTTAAGTTCTGCTCTGTTATCCAAAAGAGATATTTGCTTATTTAAATGGAATTTTAAAATTAATTTCTAAAGTTAAAAACAAGAAATACAAACAGAGCCCAATAATACATTAAAAAGATAATCGATCAATATCATGTTCAAGCCATCCCATGTATGTTATGAGAGTTCACAACATGATTACTGACAATTATGATAGAGCAGAACAACTGATTTTAAGAGACATTTGAAAAAAATCAGCTTCTTTTTATAATGAAGGATACCAGGAAAACACAGCCCACTGAATCTACTAAAAAGGGCACACACAGGCTCAGAGACAGAAAAGGCAAGCACAGGGTGTCCAGGGGTCTGCACCGGGTCCTCTACATATATGTTACAGTTGTTAGCTTGGGGTTCTTATGAGACTCCTCAGAGTGGGAGCAGGTGTCCCTCTGACTCTTATGCCTGCTCTTGAGATTTTTTTCCCTCCTAATGGCTTGCCTTGTCCATCCTCCATGTGGGGGCTTTCAAACAAGAGTACCTTGTTTTGTTCTGTCTGCCTATTGGAGACCTGTCCTTTTCTGAAGACAAAATGAGGGGGGAGTGAATAACGGCAGAGGGATGGTGGAGCGGTGAACTAGCACAAATGGAGGGAGGGGGAAACTGTGATTGGGATGTATTATATGAGAGAAGAATATATTTTCAATAATAAAAAAGAAAGCTAAAAAACATAAATAAGCAAACATAGAAGTAATTCCAAAAATTAATCAGAATTAATTCAAATACAAAATTAAGCCCATAAACTCTATAGTAAATCCTTCAAACCAAAAATAAGTGACTATCTTAAAAAATATCTAAATAATTAGGTAGGATAATTACCTTACCATAATAAAGCAGTAAGCAGGATCAAACTAAAAGGGGAAGATGAAGATTTTATAAGATTTAGAATCAAAAAGGAATCCCTAAATCTACAACTTTTATTCCATGCATTACTAAAATCCTCTCCATGACAATAAGAAAAAAGAAACAAATAAGGACATCAAGGTGGAAAAGAAAAAACAAATGTCACTATGTTTTACATCACATGAGCTTATATAAATAAAGTACCAAAGTTCCACCAAAATGATTAATACAATAGAACTACTAGGTTCAGCAATATTGCAGAACATAAAATCAGCATATAAAATGAATCACATATATATGTCAAAAATTATCTGAAACAGAAACCCAAAAGTAGATATATAATAGGTACTAAAGTGAAAATAAAATACACTAAATTAATTTTTTGTAAAATTTATAAAAGTTAACAGTATAATTCAGATAATGTGATGGGAAAAACATTGTGTTTATATGTTTAAATAATCTATATATTAAAGTCTGCAGATTAAAAGCAATATGACCAAAGTCAAATGGAATTTTTCACAGAAGTCCAAAAAAAAAAGCAGTCTGAAAATTCATAAGAAAACACGAAAAGGAAGAATTTAGAATGCGGTTAGGAATTATTCTGCTTTAATAAGGGGCACTAGTAAGTTCTCTAGTATCCATGGCTTCATCTGGCTTCAGCAGTTGGGTGGTAGGCCTTAACTTCATTTATTTAATTGTTGGTTATCTCTCTGTAGTTGGAATTTTCTTTGGATCACCAACCAGCTCCAAAATAAAGACATGGAGAGTTATTATTAATTAAGAATGTTTGACCTTAATTTAGGCTTGTCCCATTAGCTCTTTTAACTTAATTTTACCTGTTTCTGATCATCTACATTTCGTCTCAGGGCTTTTTACCTTCTTTCATTCTGTATGTCTTACTTTCCTGCTTCCTCTGTGTCTTGCCGATTGGCCCCTGATGTATCTCTCTTTTTCTTTCTTCCCTGATCCTAAATTCCTCCACCTACTTACTCTCCCTGCTGCAAAGTTCCTCCTGTACCTCCCCCCTTGCTATTAGCCATTCAGCACTCTATTAGACCAATCAGGTACCTTAGACAGGCAAGGTCAAACAGCAATACACCTTTCCATTATTAAACAAATTCAACACATCTTTTCATAGTTAAACAAATATTCTGCAAAACTTCCAAGATATGTACCACTATTGAACTCTTGAAGATACCTTGCTATGCTTATAGATGTTGTGATTCAATTACTTTCTATCTTGGTGGAACCGTGGCTTACTTTTGTGCTTTGACAGCTCATAGCTTCTCCAGACACTATGAAAATAGTTCTTAGAAAAGAGAATTCCAGGTTTGTTCCTGTTTTTTTTTTTTCTTAAAGTCCTGCCTTTGAGATGTGTGAGGTCTTCAGCAATTAGCCATTCCAGGAAAAAAACAAAAGGCAAATACCATAACTTATATTTTTTTGGGAGTCTTTTGTACTCCCTAACCAGCATCTCAAAAGGAGGAGCCAATGCTTGGTACTGGAGGTTTCACTTACTAATACGTGGCTCATGGAAGAAGCATTATTTCTTCAAATGTCACAGCTTCATATCTATAACTATATCTATCTATATGTATGTATATATGTATGCATTTGCACATGCAACTACATATATTTGCACTTACGTATATATGCATTTATACATATATGTGTAAGTGCATATGTATATGCAAACACAGGTACACACATAAATATACATATATAGGAAGCTGTATATATACATATATGTGTATATGCATATATGTATGTGCATGTGTAAACGAATATATATACTTATTTAAGAAAACCTGGAAAGTTTCCCTATGTATTTTTTCAAGCATCGGTAGTGACATCCACCCACTTCCTCCCTTTCATCTGCTCTCTCTCCCTTACTAATTTATTTCCCCACTCCCATTTATCCTATTTCCCCTTGCAAAACAACTGGGGCAAATAATTATCCTCTTGTACATATACATAGTTCATAGTGGATTCTAATAGGAAGTTTAAACCTAGATTGCCAATTAGGGCTAATTACTGCTATTTGTTTTTCTATTTTTGTCCCTTTTTATGTAACAGCTGATTGACCTCCCACAATCTAGTTAATCTCTCTGTATGTCTCCTCATCTGTAAAAAGGAGATATTGGTAACAGCTTCCTCCCATGGATTTGCTGTGAGAATTGCTGCATACATAATATTTTAAAAAATTTCTGGCACAGGGTACACACAACAAAAGCCGATTCTTTCAGTATAGCTCTGAATGCTTTGTGCTTTAATTGGCAACCTGTTTGAGTACACAGGAGAGCAAACTCCTAACTTTTAATAGCTTTTCTTCAGTTTTGCAAGATCTTATCTCTTCTACCGTTTCCCCTCCAACACACTTATCTCATCATGTTTTATTATTTTATTTATTTTCATAACCTATTAACTGCAGTTAATGTTGCCTATAAGCTCATGGGTTTGGGGCACCCACTGGAGGCATGGGAAACCTACATGTGGTTATACTGTCAGAAAAGTATAATTCTCCTTCTTACATTACTTATTAAACACCGGAAGCTACTCGTGGAGATGTGGAACTTGGGGATCATCTAACATACCTGTGCCAAAATTTTCTGCCTTGATTTTGTGTAGGTCTGGTGCAGGAAACTAATGCACCTGTGAGTTCACAACTACAATAGCCACTTCATGTTTAAATGACAGCATTTCCCACCGTTCGTCACCATCTTATTGCTTTCTGATGGTTTTGACACAGAATGGTTCACATAGATTCATGTTTGGAGTCTTGGTCTTCATTCAGTGTAACTACTTGGGGAGGAATGGAAGGTGTTGTTTGTTGGATTAGATGTAGTCTTGTTCAAGGAGGTGTGTCACTGGGGTATGGGCTTTCAGGTTTGCAAAGCCCATGTCAGATCCAGGCTTACTGTGTCTCTAACTATTGTCTGGTGATCAGGATATAAGTTCTTAGCTTCTGCTTCAGAAGTCTGCCTCTTTGTAATTATGCTTCCCATCATGATGAATATCCTGGTGATGATAGTTCTTCGTAGCACTAGAACAATAACTAAGACAGGTTCTGAGATTCTTACTGCCTCCTCTTGCACAATGTTCTCCTTTGTGGTGGGGGTGTTAGTACAAATGTTTACTCTAGGGCTGAAAACTCAGTTTCTTATTCTAAGCATTTTAAGCAGTTATGTATCTCTCTTGACAGATGGTCATTGCAAAAAGATGTATATGGCTCATTTTGCTATCACTAAATAATGGGCTATTAACTGTTTAAAACTGAATTATTAGAGGTTGTGACACTAAAATATCATCAGAATTGTAGCTGAGGCTACAAATACTTTTCTTTTGCTACTGTGGGTGATTGTCTGAACCCTGACATTTGTATAAATAGGACCAACTAATACTACCTATTTGCGTCTGAGTTCTAATTGCAATGAAACTAACTGCATTACTAATTATATTCCATTTTACTTTGCTAAATGAATGTCGCTCAAATGAAGTTACAGAAATTTACTAAATCATGCAGTCAGTGAGAACTGCTGGCAAAATAAATCAAAGTCTTAGTTGAAGAATTTTATTTGAAACTTCATGTAATTTCAGAATAATTATATTCTACCTGAGATATAAACATATCATATTGTAAAAACAAAGTAATGTTCATACATCTTTGGATAGTAGATACTAGAAAATTTAAGAATATACCCTTACCCAAATAGTTTTACATGGATTCAATATGGAAATCTTTATTACATAGAAATAGAGAAAAATATAGACACTATTGGAAGGTGATATTTTAATAGATATCCTCTTGTTAAGACTGTACATACTGCAAGTCATAGTTACAATGGATTATATTTATTTCAACATTGTTTTGGTATTTAATATGCTAACAATTTAAGGAATAAATACCATGTGAAATTCAGAGTGATTTTTTTTTCATGTTTAATTTTTACAGCTGAGAGTAGCAAAGAAAATTGTGCTTCACTCTTAATTATAGAGTTGCAAGAGCAGCCCTGTAATTAGAGCTGCGAAAATTGTCTGGCAACAAATTCTCTTTGTAGTTTGAAGGAGTGAAAAGTCCTATTGATAGTATTTGATTTGAGTTAACACACAACTCCAAAGGAATACAGTAACTTCTTCATATTTTTATAACACTTCAAATATGACAACTGTTAATTGTCATCATTTGAACATGTGGAAGCCATTTTAAATATCTAGGCTTTTGTGTCTAATAGATTACCATTTTTCTTTTCTGTATAGAAATTTACACTCAATTTCGGGGAGATATAGTCAAGATATATTGACTAAATGAACACTAGAGTCAAAGTTCTTACCCGAAGTTTTATATCACTTGAAAAGTATCCATTTACAAATAATTAACATTAAATAATTTTAAATTATCAACTGATCTATTCTTCATTTCATAAGTGTTTATTCACTTTTGTGAAAACTAAGAAAATATTTGCTATAGTAATGTCATGTTAAAAGCCCTAAGTGCTGGGTGGTGGTAGCATATGCCTTTAATCCCAGCACTAGGGAGGCAGAGGCAGGCAGGTCTCTGTGAGTTCGAGGCCAGTCTAGTCTACAGAGCAAGTTCCAGGAGAGCTAGGGCTGTTACACGAGGAACCCTATCCTGAAAAATAAACAAAACAAAAAATCCCTAAGGATGTGGAAGTCTTTAAAGATTCTGTATAAGGCCACAGTGCATTTTACTAATGGGCACAACATCTGTAAGATACTAAACAGATTAATAAAGCATCACTGTATTTGGTTCCAAGCACTTTGGGAAATTGCTAAATGTTAACAAGAAATTCCCTGAAAAAGTTTAGGTATTTTTAATTTCACTAGTATTATTTTTACTGTTACGATAATTGTTTTCATAATCTTTTATAACACTGACACAAGTAAAACCTGAGGAACAAGAACATAGACACCATTTGGACAGTAAAATTAAATTCTGTGGTTGGGTCATCCTGATTTTATTAACTTTAATTCTATTATAGGAAATTATGTTTCCTGCATTTCTTATTTAAAAAGCAGCTAGTAGGAAGAAATCTGGAAGAGTAAAAATGATGGAAAGAATTGCTGTAATAGTAGTGACATTTTCTTCAATTTTAGTTGTTCTCATATGCAATCAGAAATGAAGTCAGCATTTAAAATCATATTTTAAGAAAAATATATTGAACTGTATCGACTTGAAACACCAGTTAGAACAGAACAGATTTAATGGCTACTTTGTTCAATGCCTATCTTGAGTTCAGGTCATTCAAATGTAGTTCCTGCTGTCTCTTGGATTTTTCCCTGTCTATGAGAAGCTAGTAGTAGCAAGTGCTAGCCAATATCTCACCAGACCCTTTGGGGTAAACTATGCTTTAGCTGACACTGCAATTTCAGAAAATGAAAGAGCTTGCCTTTTGCATTTTGAATGATGTTTCAGAAACAACAACAAAACAATGAAGATACTTGTTTCATATTAAATTAAGATGAACTGATATTTTATTTCAAACTAATATACATATGTAATCTTTGTTTCATTGAACTTTTCATCTAAGTCAATTAAATGTGTGCATTTCAAAGTAAAATACCATTGTCTCTATAGAAACCAATGGATCAGAGAAACTTTTCAGTTTTTCCTTTGAAGCAAATTTTATTGTTCATTTTTCTAATTGCTGTGACCAAATACCTGGCAGAAGCAGTTTAAGGGAGAAGGCTTACTTCTGTATTACGGTTCCAGGGAGGCATTATGTCACATAGGAAGGCGTGGCAGCTGCAGGCAGGCTGGTCCTATTGTACCCAGAGTCAGGAAATAGAGAACTGGAACACAGGCTAGGTTATAGAGTAAACTTAAAATTGATCCATTTTCCTCAACAAGACTCCACATCCTGAAAGTTTCCCAAACAGGACCACAGCTGAAGATTTATAGGGAACATTTCCCAGTTAAACCACAACACATACACCTTGAAAAGATTTTTAAAAATGAGTTAAAAGTAACTCCATATTTACCTCAGTGTATGAAAAGCATAACAAGTGATGTATATTATAAGGTTTACTTGCTCTGTATATATATATAGTGTAACTGGGATGCCTGGAGTGTGGTGTGGGGGGTCCTTCTGTCTGTGTGTTGCTTATTGGTTAATGAATAAAGGAACTGCTTTGGGCCTATAGCAGAGCTATATGGGAACAAAGCTAGGCAGGGGGAAAAACTAAACCAAATGCTGGGAGGAAGAAGGTGGAGTCAGTGAGATGCTATGGAGCCGCCACTGGAGATAGATGTGCTGAAACTTTGCCAAGACCTCATGGTGATATGCAGATTAATAGAAATGGGTTAAATTAAGATGTAAGAGTTATCCAATAAGAAGATAGAGCTAATGGCCAAGCAATGATTTAATTAATACAGTTTCTGTGTGATTATTTCAGTTTCAGGAGGTCCTATTTATTGTTTCTCTCAGTGTCTGTGTTTCTGGGGTTCTGTTTAGAAAGTGGTCTCCTGTGCAAATGCTTTCAAGAGTACTTCCCACTTTCTCTTCTATAAGGTTTAGTGTGGCTGGCTTTATGTTGATATCTTTAATGTATTTGGACTTGAGTTTTGTGCATGGTGATAGTTATGGGTCTATTTTCATTCTTCTACATGTTGATATCCAGTTATGCCAGCACCATTTGTTAAATATGCTGAAATCAGGAACAAGACAAGGTTGTTCACTCTCTCCATATCTATTTAATATAGTTTTTGAGGTCCTAGCAAGAGCAATAAGACACCAAAAGGAGATCAAGTAGATAAAAATTGGAAAAGAAGAAGTCGATCTCTTACTGTTTACTGATGATATGATAGTTTACATAAGTGACTCCAAAATCTACCAAGGAACTTCTATGGCTCTTAAGCACTTTGAGTAATGTAGCAGGATACAAGATTACCTCAAAAAAAAAATGGTAGCCCTCCTGTACACAGATGATAAAAGGGCTGAGAAAGATATCAGAGAAACAACACCCTTCACAATATCCACAAATAGCATAAAATATCTCAGAGTAACTCTAACCAAACAAGTGGAAGACTTGTATGACAGGAACTTTAAATTTCTGAAGAAAGAAATTGAAGAAGACACCAGAAAGTGGAAAGATCTCCCATGCTCTTGGGTAGGCAGAATTAACATAGTAAAAATGGCAATCGTACCAAAAGCGATCTCCAGATTCAAAGCAATGCCCGTCAAATCCCAGCAAAATTCTTCACAGACCTTGAAAAAACGGTACTCAACTTCATATGGAAAAGCAGAATAACCAGGATAACCAAAACAATCCTGTACAATAAAAGAACTTCTGGAGGCATCACAATCCCTGACTTCAAACTCTTCTACAGAGCTACAGAACTGAAAACAGCCTGTTATTGGCATTAAAACAGACAGGAGGACCAATGGAACTGAATCAAAGACCCGGGTATTAATCCACAAACCTTCAAATACCTGATTTTTGACAAAGAAGCAAAAAAGTAGCTCATTCTTTAAACTACATTTTTTTTAGTAGTATATCTAGTTGGGATGTTGCATCACAATTATGGGATAACTTCATTAAAAATTTATATTTGTATATGTATAGATCTTTTAAAGTTTCTACAGTAGTATAGCTGAATAATGTGGTATTCCTTTTTCCAACTGTCTGAGGAATCTCCAGACTGAATTAATCAATTTGTACTCCTACCAGGACCAAATAATTATCACCTTTACTACATACTAACATGAACATCTGTTGCCATTTTTATATCTAGTCCATTCAGACTAGGGTAAGTCCAAATTTTAAAGTGGTTTGAATTTCAATTGCCTTGATGTAAAGATTTGCACATTTTAAAAATGGATCTAAGATATTTTATTTCATTTTTGTAGAGTTATATGTTTTGTTCTATATTCCATTTTTAATTGGTTTGATTTCTCAATGTTTGTTTTTTCTTTTTTAATGATATTAACATTCCCTCCTCTATGCTTTCCTCTTAAGATTGCCTCCATTGTTTCCCATCAATTTTTGTGTGTTGTGTTTTCATTTTCATCCAAATTTAGGAATTCTTTCTGTTGATCTTCAGAAGTTTGTAGAGGAATCATTGGGTTCTGCAGGTAGTTCTTGTGCAACAGACTGGTGTACAATGGAAGTGAGCTATTCTTCATTGTACTGGGGCAATATGTCACACTGTTCTCAGATGTAGTTGGATGAGGTGGGAGACAGATTTGAGGTCCAGCACATATGGTGATGTGTAGTCCAACAGCATATTGCTTTCAAACTATTTCTGTAAGACCTAACTGCTCTTCTGGGTTAGAATCTAGACGGTACCGGTCAGCTTTCTGTGTTGAGTGGCTGATACACAAGTGAGCCAAAATGTAAAAATTGAAGAAATAATTAATAACCTTCTAAGTTAATAGTTGTTGTTATTACATTATTTTAGTCATATAAATAGTGAGTTTCTTAGTTTTTATATTTACTTTTATGTTTTAATCTGTGATGTGTGTATTCATATGTATTTTCATATTTGTTTCTAATTGTGGTTACAAATATGTTGCAGTGTGTTTATAGAGATCAGATGTGAAATATGGGTGTTAGATGTTTTGTTTTGTTTTTTACCTTGTTTTGTGCTGTGTAGTCCAGGTTTTCTATCTTCCAGACATACTTTTGGCTCTGTCAACCCTCTCCCCACAGAGCTATTACAATGTCTGGCTCCAGACAAAATTCAAGCTATGGTCTTGACATTTGTTTCAACTGCCTTAGCAGTGGAACAACCTCCTCTGCTCAAAAGAGTGGGTTTCATCACAAAATTGTACATATATATTTACATACATATATATGTATGGTATATAGTCCCTCAACCATCTTCCATCTTCCACATAATATCCAGTCCTCCTCCATGTCATCCCATTTTTACTTTCGCATCAAATATATTAAACTGTGTATATTTAAATCTGGATTCTGCTTATGAAAGAAAACATCCATTATCCTCTATGCCCATCCCCTTCTTTTCAGTTCCCCCAGAGCCTTCCTTTAATACCATTGTACCTTGAGGCATCAGATGCAATTTGTTTCCGGAGTCCTGTGCCTGACGCTTGTCCAGCGTGTTACTTGTTGAGCATAGCTAGTCCTTCACCTACCAATCTTTGTTAGAAATAAAACAATGTTTTCATGTGATTTTCTTTCTGTCACTACATGCAAGAAATTTGCTCTTGCAAATTTCCATATGCTACTGAGAGAGACAAAAGCCAAGTGGCTAAATAATTTTTGCTAGTTTTTCTCCTTTTGTCATAATCTTATAACTGATAAGTATAACCAATTTGGAAAACACATCTGAAGAAGTTATACACTTTAACTTTTGACAGTAAATTTACAAAAGAAAAAGACATCCTAGTCACAAAGTGAGATAATGTAGGCTAAGTCTCATAAAAATTACATTTAAGTGTTTATAGTACTGAATGTTTTTTGTATATTATAAGTAAAAAGAGGAATTCATTATATAAATTTATGCTCACAAAAATATACTTTTTAAAATATGAAGCAAAGTTGTAAATAGTCAATAACCTAGATATATACTATACAAAAGAAAAGTGTTATATGCTAAATGTAATAACCATAAAGGAAGAAAATTGGAAAACTTTTTGAAAGCATTTTTATTAATATATCACTTACTTGAATTTTCAGAATCTAGATTAAATGAGTCATCATCTTATAAATATAATGCTAGGAAAAAGTATTATTGTCTTGATAATAGTGTTTATCATGCTACAGATCTAAGATACAGACACTTAATTTAAAGAAGAAAATGTTCTAACAACATGGTTTTCCACATGTAATGTTGAAAGAGGATGTACCAGAAACCACGACTAATGAGTTGTTTCCTTACTTAACTTAGGGGAACCTTTGAACTATGTTTTTTCTTTTTAATCTCTACTGAGACTTTTATCATTAAATTCTCAGTCTTCACTTTTTCCTCATAAAAGTGTGATGGCTTTATTACTGTTGGTTTTCCCCTTGAGAATCAAATAAAGAACATCACATTATCTCTAGCAAATACCATTTCTAAGTGATACACTAGTGACTATTACAAGATGAAGAGAAAAGAAACCTCATTCTCTGTCCATTCCAATTCAATCTATAACAAGCTCTGCCAAAAATCTGAGCTTGGCCCATGAATTCTCTGGTCATTTCAGATAATAAAAACATTCTTCCCCATGCAGTTAAGATGCAGAGGTACTCTTATTGCTGTAATTAAAATCTATTTTACATAATTATTGTAATACTGAAATTTATGTAATGTTATAATCTTTTTGTCTCATAAGACAGATAATACCTATTATTGATATTGTTCGTGATTACCCATCAGAAGTTAATGGTAAGTCTTCACTACTGAAGAAACCACAGAAACAAGTCCTAGAATGTGTAGAAATCATGCTGGTTCTGACCTGGAAGATTGATCCCTTCTTCCTAGCTTTCATAGTGTTAGAAGATATTATGCATGCTATAGGTTGAGAAAAGTAGTCATCGATGTTACAAATCTATAAGCCTTGCAAGTTTCAGGATATAACTGACCAGGCAAAACATATAAGTTTAGTAAGGGTGCAAATGTTATAAAAATAACCAATTACTTTTTGAATGCCTTAAAGGTATTCTCAAGAAGATGAAATCAATTCCTTGTGCCATTATTAGGCCAATAATCTATGGCTAGATAGGTCCTAGACCCTAGAAGAGAACTGATTACTATTATTCTGATGCTTACTTATATTAACTCATAATAACTTAACATTATACACATGCATTAATGTAACTCTCCACCTCCATTAGAGATGCTTTCATTTATACTACATGATGATCAACACAGAGACCAACAACTGGCCAAGATACAGAGAATGTTTAGCTGCAAATAGGATATAAATATTATGCTGTGCCTCCAAAGGCTCAGGAATCACTGTAAAGTAGAGGGACCAAAACAGTGGGAACATCATGACTACTAGGAAATGGTGACTTCTGGATACAGAAGGGCAGCTGAATTTATAAGACCCGTGAAAGACAAAGACAGCTCAAATCCTGGAATGCAGTGTGGAGCTGAGAACAAAATTCCAACCCCAGTAGATGAGCTAAGAGAAATTTCGGCTGCTAAAGAAGGGATAGTCAGTTTTCTTTAAGAGTGTAGTCTCAATAAGTAGAGAATAGTCCAGTGGAAGACCATATATTCAAGAATATTTGGGAAGCTTTAAGATTTATATGTATACCACTTCTTTAATTAGAATTATATTTATATGTTAAATATATATTTAGTTTGAATTAAATGTATTGTGTGTGCGTGTTTATAGGTTGATTCATTTATTTGTTAGGTCACTGTAAATTCCTGCACTATATATAATTTAAAAATAATTTTATTAATTTTTTGTTTATTGGATTATGTTGGGGGGTTTATGTGCACATGAGTGTTCTTACAGTTGTCCGAACTGACAGATACCTCTGGAGCTAGAAGTATAAGCGATTGAATCAGTGCTCAGAAACATACTCAGGTACTTGGCAAGATTAGTACTTGTACTTCACCTCTGAGAAACCTCTTCAGGTTCCTAATATTTTAACTATTACACGAATTTTACACATTTATGTACACTGTGGTATTTTCATACACTTATAGCATTCATAGTGTTCAAGTCAGTATAAACATATTTCTATTCGTCATTAAAACTATCAAAATTCTTTGTTCTCTTTTACATATACAGTACATTGTCACTATTTATAGAAAGATTATTATGGCATCATTTTGAAAATGCTATAAAATTTTTAATCATTTATTTTTTTCTCTGACTTAAAAAATAAAAAGACATCACTATCTACGTGTGGGTCACATTCCAAACTCTTGTTTTATTTCTTATATTAATGTGTCTTTCTTTGTAAACATATATTATCTCAAATACGTAAGTTTTATATTGTCTTTATACTGTATTCAGTTTTCTATAGTTTTAAATACCTAATTAACAATCTATTAAATGTATTTGTGGAATTCTATCTAATTTTATGTACTATGTAAATCACTTTAAAAAGTATTAGTAAATTACCTGTACAGAGATGCTCAACTTATAGACACACGCATACCTTAAATTTATTCACATCCTCTTAATTTGCTTTATTAGCCCTTTCCAATTCATGGCCTTTGGATTTAACATATACTTAGCTAACTTGATATTTAAATATATATATTGTATGAATGTTTTGTAGTTTTTTATCACTAGTATGCAAAAACATAATTATAACATAATATAAATGGAAATGCAATCATAACTATTTTGTGAACTCATACATTTCCTTACTTATATTCACAGAATATCTTATAATATTAATATTTTTCTTAATTTCTAATCTAAAGCTAGAAAAAAGACCTCATGTTTATTACATCCATTAATGTATGTTGACATGTTTTTGTGATAATTTACTTTCAGCTTTTGTTTTAGGTCTTTCTGTGAAAGTTTTCTATGAATATATAGGACTATTCAATCATAATATTGGATTTTTACTGAATATGTGCATATATGAAAAATTATAACAAGTTTCCTTTTTACTTTAGCAGTTTTGCTTCATTAGTAAAAGCCCTTTCATTTCAGACGAGGCTAGTTTAAGACCATCTGAATAGAACTTACTGGTTCTGAATGCTAATTAATTTTTACTCTGATCAAAAAAAAGGAGATGTGTATGATAGAGCTACTATCATAAATGTATAGTTACATTTTATAGCGTTATATCATTAAAAGGGGTATAGATTGCAACTGGTAGTAATTAGTAAGAACAGGGATAAATAAAGTAGAAAATCCCAAACAAGTAAACAATATATATATTGCCTGAATTAAGGGTGAATTCCAGTTTAAGGACTATAGTTTTTTTTTTTTTATTCATTGTTAGAAATCTATTCTGTTCTTATTTCTGTTTAATTGAAATTTACTATCCTCAGATCTGCCAATGCCATTTTCTCAAGTTAATTACATTACTAATTAGTTACTTGTAGTAATAGAAATTCTTTACTATAAAAATGCTAACATTTCTTGCCATGTCATTTACATATTAATGAGCCAGCAGTCAATTCTCCATTTTCTATTGCTATGAATAGAATAATCCCTCCTTTCAGAAGCTAGTTCTATATTAAGGATTTTGTGGTTATAATAGATTTGTGTAATTAATGCTTCTTGGTTATTTTTTCTGAAATTCTAAGTTTCTCTTAGTATTCAAAAATGTAGTTAGAATTTATACTGGCATATGAAAATTTTCGAAAAATAGGTTCTTCCTTGGGGTCCCTGACTTCTCCAGTCAAGGGTAATGGCTAGGTTTAAAGTCCCAGGCTTGAATTCTTCACTACTGAGTGGACCTTAAGTCCAAATAGACAGCTCTGTATCCAAGACACAAAGGCCACTATTGCACATTTATTTTGTGGAGCTCTTTGTTGTTCTGGTTCATACATTATACACCTTAGTGGACTATTGATTGCTTTTTCTCCCTTGAAAGCTTACATAGAATCCACAGATGCTATGTCAACTAATTCTCAGAGCGGAGACTCCCAGGTAAGTTCCACCACTATTACACCAAATTCTGTGTTCAAAGTATAGGGTGTCCTGCATTTGGGTCATTGTTTTGGTTTCAGGAAGAAATCAAGCATAAAACAGTAGTCTATATTATTTTTGCAGTATTATGGATCCACTGGACTAACAACTGGAATGGCAATTTCCCTTGTTTTGTACTTGAGTTTTTGTTACTGTATGGATCTTCAGGAAAACTTATTACCTCAATAGACATAACTTCATTTAATACACATACACATACATTTAATACACATATACGTAGAAAATTACTTATGTGCTTTAAGTAAACATAAAATGAATGGTTCCTTGTGACTTTTTCCCCTTCCTCTCTTCTTATTTGTAGCGACCTTCCTCAATATTTGCCAGGTAAAGTCACTCCTTCTATTTTTTCTTTCCCACTTTATAGCATCCGTGACCACTATCCTCCTCTCTACAGCTCCTCCTCCCCCATGGATGCTTCTCACTCTCCTGTCTTCTACATTTGCTAAGGTTATATACTCACATCTAAAGATTCAGAACTGGTACTCACAAAGAAAACATGGAGAATTTGTCTTTCTGATCCTAGCTTACCTTACGCAGTATATTTTTCTAGTATCTTCAAATTACCTGAAAATTCCATGGTTGCATTTTTCTTTGTAGCTGAATAGAATTCCATGCATTCTTATATTCATAAACCATAATTTTATTTTCCATCCATCAGTTGAAGTAAATTTGTTTTTTTTTCCACTCTCTAGCTGTTGTGAATAGAATGAGAGTGAACAGGGCTGAGTTGTCTTTGGAGTTGGATGTCAAGTTGTTCCAGCATATGCCAACATGAACATCTGGGTCATACAGTGGATAAACTTTTAGCTCTTTAAGCATTCTGCACAGTGATTTCAAGAGGGGATGCACCAGTTTGCAATTCCAACAGTACCACAATACTTGAGATGCATTTTAACTGAAAAAAAAAATATTGTACCCTAATTTTCAGGTGATAGTATTTTAACAATAATTCTTTGTTGCTCCTCATTTTAATTAAGACATGCGTCCTTGGCAATGAAACAAATTAAAGTAAAAAAGAGTATTACATAGTGTTAGTTTGTTCTGCTATGTACTTTCTCAGAATCTCTGAGTGACTTTCCCTCTTTGTGACTGGACTATGACCATCCTGCTGTTTCTCTAATGTTTTATCATCCCATTGCTATTTGCTTCTGCAAACCGTGAACTATTTACCGAGTAGTATAGAATGGCATATTAGTAGATTCCTCATATTTCAAGTATTGTATTTTGCTTGTGAGTTTCATAGTCTTGATCGTAAATTTTAAGTCAGGATTGCTTTTAAATGGCACCCTTAATAAAACAGATTGCCCAGTGAGTAATTTGGATTCTGAATTTTTAATAAGTACTGGCTGATTTTTATGCTAATATGAGTTAGAAAAACATTAAATTATAATATTGGACACGAAAATGAATCATGTGATATATTAGGAAACATGGTCTTCCAATTGCGAGGAAAAACTCCAACTAAATCGGTTTTAAGCACCCTATTTTATTATGTGTTATGGCTATTCATTTCATTTAACTAACAAATCTGAAAGTATAATATTTTTCAGCCTCTTCAGTCTCTACCTCTTAAACAATATTGCCAAGAAGTGATTTCTTTCTGTCATTTGAGGTGTGTGTATTGGCTTATTGTAATTTTTGTCCATTGATTTGTTCATTCTATGCACTCATTCACTGCAGTCCCTGGGAGCTCTAGGCATCTTCATCTCTACTTCTAAAGGTGAATTGGAAGAAGCTCACTGGTCCGCAAAATAGCTAGATCTGTTCTGTCTGGTTTTCTCACAGCCTTGTGCATGATCCAACACTTCTGGGGAGAGGAAAAAAACAGTATTTCTTGAGGGAATTTGGATTACTTACAGAAAGAGAATTGATTATGGTCTAGGAAATAGTAGTTATTGACAATACATGGGTGCATTGTTCAGAGTTCTGTGCTGTGTCGAGATGTCCTACAATGAAGCTTCCAGAGTCTATGAACCTAGAACACACGCTAACTTATGGCAAACGCCATTCATCATTTATCATAAACTAGGTTCATGTTACTGGAAGTCATTCACATTTGCTGTTTTATGTTTTAGACCAAAAATGAAGTACAAACAACAAGCAAAAAATTGCTTTGTAAATACATTATAAAAAATTGTTTTACTTTCAAAATATTTTCAATAAAAAGCATGTAACAATATGTATTATCATTGTTACATCCTAAACCACAGGAGTTTATCAAACCAAAATTTGATCTTTCTGTTATATTTTCAAGGAAGAAAACCTAAATTTTAAAATAAAGAAATTTGATTTATAAGTATAATAACTGAATTTGATAATGTTTCAATATTTAAAACATTTACATTTCTAAAAACTCTATGAACTATTTTTCTGAACATTTTCTTTATATTCATATTTTTTGTTATCAAATTTATTGCATTTCTAAGTAGAAATACTCAAAATATTAAGATATCTAAGTACATTAAAACAACTTATTTACATAATGAGTTTAGTAAATAACTTATTTACAGTTTTAATATTCTAATTTTTGTCATGAATAATCTTTGTGGTATGAAATGCAACTCCCATCTTTGAGATGTACTTTTGCAAACTATCTTATAATTAACAGTATTTGAATTTGCAGATCTGGCTAAGGTATACAAGCACATTGTGCTGAATATACTCTAGTTCATACCATGGAACTCCTACCAGAAGACTAAATTCTAGAACTTAGTGATACATCAAACTTTTTAATAATATCCTTATGTCCAGAAAATCAAGAATGCCAGCCCATTCAGGAAATCCCTGGTTTTCAGGATCTACTGGTTTTCTTATCTTATAAGAAGGAGACTGCAATGCTGTATCCTGACTGCTATAGATATAACAATATGAGAAGCTACTCTATGTCTTGTGGCCATGACATATAGAAGAAACAGACTGCTCTGTGCATAGGAGCTGGAGTCACCTGTTGTCTTATCTGTGAGAAAGAAGTCCCTGCAATGAGCTATTCTCTTTTGTTAGGCAGTTTGCTACAAGGCAGCAATTCAGAGGTATGAGTTGTTTTCAGAGCATTTCAGTGTGGACTCTGTGTAATAAGTTGGGTCCCTATTGAACCAAGTTAAGGAGTCTGCAAATAGACTTTAGAAAAGTATTGAGGAACTTCTGCTGGACTTGGTTTTCATGTGGATACAGTGGCAGAGGGCAGTATCTGTAAAAGTGCTTGGCAGTCACATATGCAGATCGAAAACCGGCTCTTGATTTATACATGCTGAATATTTAAATAGGTATTATTGAAAGACAATGTTTTCACACTTCCCATTTCTCTATAAAGCCAAGTTCATCTTTATTCACATGTTTTAAAAGAAGAAATAGAATAAAAGACTAAAATCCATTTGAAATATTTTTTGAAAAATATTCCTTAAACATAAAATATTTTCCTTGTTTCAATGAGCATGGAAATCAATGGCTTCACTATAATATATTGATGCATTGTTCTTGTTGATCTTTGCTTCCCCCCTTAACTATCCTCTCCAACAGACCATTCCTTCCATATTGTTTTCTTCTTTTTCCCAGCAGTCCTTCCTCAGCTTTTATGTCATATAGAATTTATTGCCTTCTTTTTCCGTTTATTTATCCCTTAAGAACTTTCTCCCAGCTCATGAACTTTTTCTAGGTTTGTGTATACACCCATAGGTTTATGTGCATATAAATTCAGAAAGCTTATAATCTAAGATGCATATAAGAAGGAAAACTTGAAATTTGTCTTTCTGTTTCTGGGTTACTTGGCTTAATACAATAGTTTTTGGTTCCATTCATTTTCCTGGAATAGCCATGAATTCTTTTCTCATGAGCATATTAAAGTCCACTGACATGTACATAAATATACATATCACATACACATGTATAATTTGCTTTGTTCCTTCATTCATTGATGAACATCTGGCTACTTTAATAACTTCTGTATTATCATGAATGCAACAATGAACATGGTTGTAAAGCCTCTCTGTGGTGGCACATGAAGTCCCTTTAGTACTTGACCTGGAAAGGTATAACTGGGTTCTATGGTAGCTCTTTTAAGAAACACCCCATAAGAATATCAGCAGTAGTTGAAACAGTTTGCCCTTTAACCAGAAATTGTTAAGGGTTACTATTTTTTGTACCTTCATCACTAGTTTTTTATTGCATAATATGTTTTAATTAAATTTTTATGATAACACAAAACTTTTATAATAACTTTTTTATTATCAGTATAACAAGTGAGACCCACACTGTTTTGTTTGTTGTCATGGAACTATCCCTAGATTTTTATGGATCTTTGTCTTTGGTAGTGGCATGTTCCTGTAACTATTTATTTTCACTCATTAATTGTTTTGTTAAACATTGGTGCTCTATTTTACTTTTTTTCCAAATAGATTTTTCTCTCATACAATACATTCCGACCAAAGTTTCCCCTCCCTACACTACTCCCTACCTACCCCCTTCCTCAAATCAATTCCCCTTCCATTTCCTCATCAGCAAAGAGCAGGTCTCCAAGAGACAATAGTCAAACATGACCAAAAGGACACAATAAGAGCATTTAGATTGAGGCTGGACAAGGCAACTCAATTGGAGGAAACCTTTTCCAGGAACAGGCTAAAGAGCCAGAGATAAACCTGCTCCCACTGTTAGAACTCCCACAAAAACGCCAAGCCAACAAACATAGCATATGCAGAGGACCTGGTGCAGACTCATGCAAATCCTGTGCGAGCCACTTCAATCTCTGTGAGCCCATGTGTGTAAACAGAGTTTCTGTTCCACCTGTGCTTGCTGCTGTTCCGTTCCAAAGAAACACACAGAGGCTTATATAATTATGAACAGTTCGACTGATGGCACAGGCATATTGCTAGCTAGCTCTTACATCATAAATTAATGCATTTTTATTAATCTATTAATTGGTGTATCACTACAAGGTTGTGGCTTGCCAGGAAGGTTCCAGCATCTTTCTCCTTCAACAATGGCGTGTCTCTTACACTGCTTTTTTTCTCCCTGAATTCAGTTTACTTTTCCTGCTTACCTATACTCTTCCCTGCCATAAGCTAAAGCAGATTCTTCTTCAACCAATGGTAATAAAACATATTCATAGCACACTGAGGGGAATCTCACATTACATGTGAACTCTGTTTAGTCGATTTAGTGGGCCATAGTCTCCTGGTGAATTCCATCCCCTCTGACTCCCACAGTCTTTCTTGCCCCTCTTTGGAGTTTCCCAATCTCTGAGGTGAGGGACCAGATGGAAACCTCCAATTTAGATTCTCTCTCTCTCTCTGTGTGCATAATGTCTAGCTGTGGGTCTCTGCACCTGCTCCCATCTGCTTCTAGAGGAAGACTTTCTGATGACACTTGGACAAGGCATCAGTCTGTGAGTACAGTAGAATATCATTAGGAATAATTTCATTGTTTTCGTCGAGTTTGGTTCTATTCTAGGTTTCTGGGCTATCCAACCTTGGGTTTCTGCCCATACAGACTGTACAGGTCATGGTTTCCCTCTCCCGTTTGGGCCTCAAATTAAACCAGACGTTGGTTGGCTCATCCTGAAAGTTCTGTGTCACCATTGCTCCAGGACACTTTGCAGACAAGACAGATTGTCAGTTGAAGGTTCTATGAGTGATTTAGTGTCCAGGTTTCTCTTTCCATAGGCTGCAGATGGCGTTCTCACTCCAAAGAAACTAGAACATAGGAGTGAAGGCTTCATGCCTGCATCAGCACAACCTTTCTACGTTCACTGAGATTTGTGGATGTTGCCCTCAGCAATGGGCTCTTGCTATTAGTTTTTAGAGAGCAAAAAGATGCCCTAGCATCACCCTGGTTTATTAAGGTGCTTTGGAAACTCCTTCAGCGAGTAACTTTTAAGATACCAGCCCACTTTGAACATGGCCTCATGTAGTATAAATGCAGACACAAAGAGTGTGTGGGTCTTTTGGCTCCTGGATTCAGTTCCAGTTCCAAGTGCTTGCAGAGAACTGCAGATCACTACTCTTTCTGTGAGTTTATCCCCAGATAAATAAACCTTTGTTATACTCCATTCTGGGTGATTGTAGAACTGTTTTGTAAGCCAACAAATTGGCGCCAAGGAGGTGGTCTGAATCCACACCTCTGCCAGGCCCTGCTCAGGTCCCCAAGGCCTTCTCTCATTCCACGCAGCTGAACTACGCCTCCGCAGCTGAACTACGCCTCCGCAGTTGAATTATCCCTCCGCACAGCGCACAAGGTTTGGCTTGGTGGGCCTGTTACTGTAATTTGGTATTTTTCCACCAGCCTGTACCCACCTGGTTTAGTCCCACCTACTGCCACCTACGAGCCACACCTGTGGGGCTTAGTTCGGCCTCCTACTGCCAAATGCTGTTTTCTGCCACAACTCCTCCATGGTTTCTCTGGCTTCTGCCAGGCCTGCTCTGTTCAGGCCGAGCTCTGACTCTGGGAATAGGGGTTCTAATCCTGCACTTGGAACACAAGCTTACTTTCAGTTCAGACCCTGGAGTGTCTGGGCTGAGATTCGGACAGCAACCTTGTGGCTTGTGACTGTCTGTAGTCTCTATGTTCCTTGATATTCTGCGCAATTCAAACCTCTGTATGCGGATGTAATATTCTTAAGTAACTAAATTTGTTAGTATTTTTAAGTCTCGGGTAATTCAGGTACTGATCTAGGACCTGCCTTTCTGCCACAAGTACAACATCTGCTGGCCAATCAAGATTATTATAGTTACAACAATTTTCTGAAAATTATAATGGAGGTAAGTTAATTTGATTAATAAATAAATAAATTTGAAAGCCAACCCCAAGATAATTGCAGACAATATCACTGTCTGGGAATTTAACAAACTTTTTTTTCTACTATGAATGCTTTTCTGCAAGAGCTATATGAGCTACCTTGTACATAAATTTTTGTGATCATGGTGTTTCTCACTGTGTTCTTCATATTATATCCCGAAATAAATGGTTTGACAACAGAGTCAAGAATGAGAAACTTTCAGGAAGGATACAGTCTTTGTCTGAAAATAATAACCTTAATTTGATAGGCAAAATTCAACCCATGTGAATGGGTTATGAAACCTTACAAAAGGATATTGAGACATTATCTGAAAGGACTCATACTGCTGGAATTGACAGTTAAAATCTGTTAAAAAGATATGATAAGCTAGCAGATAGAACATCTCTTCAAGAAGGCAATCTACATGTCATCCAAATAATATCTAAGGATGAGAAGATATAATTAATAGAAAAATCTAATACCTTGAAATCACATGTATAGAATAAGAACCAGAAATTGAGTGATTTGATGAAATTATTAGAAATATTCACAGTTCAAGAGATTCAGGATTTACAAAATATAGTAATAAAAAGATTATTGAGGAACTTTCCAGAACTGATAAGCAAATAAAGGAGATACAGGCAAAGGATTTAGCATTGCCAATATCTTTCAGAGTCAGAGAGGACATAACAAGAGTTTTAGCTACTTATCCTGTTATTTATCATATTGCATTATGCATTGCTACCTTTTATCAGGATACTTATATGTTGTGCACTTTTTGAGGTCCTTGTCCTCATTTGCTGCACATTTGTTTAAAGATTACTTAATTTTTTTAAATATAAAGCCTTAGTCTTAAGCTATATAGGCATTAAGAATTACAGGTCAATAGTCATCCATGTTTGTCAATACTTATAGTTAGACTAATCAGGTTCTTTAGATGCATAGAGAATGTATACTGCATGAATAGGTGATCATCAAACATTTCAAAGAACTGTAGAATATAGCATTTAAATAACTTAGGATTCTGTTGACATGAGACACTATTTCTCCTGGCAGCACCAATATATTCCAGAGAAATTGTTGGGCACTGAAGACACTCCATTTGGAGCTTGTTTGTTTTCCTCTTAACAGAACTGATCTTTGAGTAAAGAACTTCCCCTGCCTTGACTACTGACAAAATGTATGGACATGTAGGATATAAGCAAAAAGACTGCCAAACCTTGCCAAGACAGGGTAAGACAGTTTTACAAATTTTTCTGCCTCTGAAAATGGTCTGTCAGTTACTCTAGACCTTAGCCAAAGATCATTGGACCAACATTGCAAATGAAACTTTGGCTGATACCCAGTTGTCTCTGTCATTTCTTGTACTGTTTAGAAGTTTCGTGATTGCACTTCTGTTTACTTAAGTAATATTCTTTTTCTTTTCAGGTCTTTGATGGTGTTGAAGACTAGATAGTCATAGTTACCTTCCTCTCATGACTTAACCAAGCCATTTTTTAGTTTAAGACTTAGTTTCCTTAGGTTAGGATAACTACTGAAACATTTAGCATATATTTCTTGTTTGATGTTGCTCATGCTGGCAGTATTTCTAATTTTTATGTATGTTTTTGCCTCTTCTTTTCCCTGGACAATACTTGATATATTTTTCTTATTTGCATTAGGCTTAGAATTCCCTTGCTTAGTCAAAAGGGGAAGGTGCGGTGGGAGCTCCTTAAGTCAATAGCCCTTAAGATATAAGTTCACTTTGGGTGTGGTCTCATGTAGTATAAATGCAGATGAAACGCATGCATGGGTCTCTCTTGACTGCTGGATTCAATTTTAGTTCTTAGCCTTTGCAGAGGACTGTGGATTGCTAATCTTTCTGTGAGTTTATCCCCAGACAAATAAACCTTTGTTATATTCCATTCTGGGCAATTTTGGAACTCCCTTGAATGCCAACATTCAGGGATCATCATGGGACCCCCTCAGTGAACTCAACCAAATACAACCTAGTCTCATCCTGGATCCCTTGCCTAGCTATAAAAGATGCTCAGTTCAGCCTCCATGTCCTCTATTACTTGGCATCCTTAGTAGTCTCACCCTCATAGATTCCAGGAAGTTTTTTATTGCACTATGCTTCCACACCACCAAGACAGCTTATCATAATTTTCTATTATTTTTTTCTTGACATAAGTCATTATGACAGGAGTTACAATTTCAAAGTAGTTTTAGTTTTAAGATACATTTCCCTGATGTCTTAGGAGGTCAAATACTTTAAAAGTTGATTGACAATTTCCATTTCTTTTTTTTTTTTTTTTTTTTTTGGTTTTGAGAGTTCTGGTTGAAGTCATTAAAGCATTTATTGAGTAGATGTGAATCTGGTTCAATTCTCAGAAATAAATTCTTAAAAAATTCCTTACTGCCATAATAGAGAAGAATTACTCTTAAAAATCTGTTGAAATTATTCTGTACTTCCTACACTGAAATATCATCATAATTTTGGCTAAAATTAACTGACAAAATTCATGTAGATTAGTATATATGAATTCATTTTTCATGGGTGAATAAAGTCCCTTGTCTTGATCTTTATCTACTTATCTATGTGTCTTCATTTTCTCACCACCAATATCATATATTTTAGCTACTATATATTTGTGGTAATAAAAATAATCCATGGACACTCTTCAAATATCATTTATGAATTGTTTTGAGTATTTAGCAACTTTATCTAAAAACTAAAGAGAAAATTTTAGAATCAGATTGGAATTTTCCAATTTTATATAAGAAAAATCTCAAAACTTCTCAAAATCTACACACCAAAAGCCAAAAACAACTTGAAAAAAGATGATATTTAAGGAGATTTCTATTCAGATTTAATTAATTCTATGGATAATTTGGAAGAATTGTTACTTTAGCAATACTGTCTTGCAAATGACATATATTCCATTTACTTAATTTTATCACGGTTATGACTTTTGCATGTTGTGACTGATTCCACTACCCTATGCATATAGGAAAGTTCTCTACCCATTAATTATTTTCATAAAACTTAAGTTTTCAACAGTGTTTTTTGCATTGCTTAGCCTACTGAACCTGTATGTTATATAAGACATATATATGGGTGTATTTCCCCTTTTGAAGTCAAAGTAGATGGTTGAGTGTTTTGTATGTTTAGTTTTGGAATGCTTATGGTTAGGGTGTTAAAAGTATGATGGATCTTACATTCTGTCTCTTCTCAGGTTCAGCAAAATTTCCAGCTTAGTTCTATGTGTTTTTAAATATATATGTAATAATATATACATAAATTATGTTAAATTAAAATTAAGGAAGTGATAATTCCTCCATTCTTACAAATTCTTTAAAATTTGTGTTCTCTCTATTCTTGAGAGTAACAACTTTTTTTTCTCCTCTCAGCTCTTACCAGTGAATATAGTATTTGCAATGCTTAACTGATGAATGTCATTTAACCTAAGCCAGTACGCTGTAATTTTTGACTGATGTATTTTACTGATTCTGAGTAGATGCTGAATGTTGTCAGATTCTTTTCATTCACCTATTGCTATGATAACATGTTTTCATAATAAGGTGTAACATAAACTATCAGATTGATGTTGATATGACAAACCAAGAGGAGAAAAAGAGTCCCAAAAGCAAGAGTCAGAGACCCACTCATTCTTTCAGCAGTCCTTTAAAATTACTAAGCTAATAGCTTTAATATATACAAAGGGGACCTGATGTAGACCCAGTTAGGCCTTGTGATTGATACTACAGTCTCAGTGAGCTCATTTATCTCTATCTTAGTTGATTTAGAGGGCTTTGTTCTCCTGGTGTCCTCTATCCCCCCTCGCTTTTTTGATGTTTCAGCCTCCTCCTTGCTGTAATTCTATGAACTCCAATTAAAGATACAACGGAGGCCTACAATTTATACTGCCTTTCACATTGTCAGACTGTGGGTCTTTGCATGTGTTTCTATCTGCTGCCAGAGAAATCATCTCTGATGACCAAAGAATAAATATTGATCTATGAGTTTAACATTGGGAAACATTTTATTTTATTTCAAAAGAGTTGTATTTGGATTTACCCTAAATTTCTGAGCAATCTAGTCTTTGGTGATTGGTTACCCAATCAGTATTGGGTATGTGTTCCTTCTTGTGGATCGGACCTTAGATCAAATCAGTCATTGATCAATTATTACCACACATTCTGTGCCACCATTGCCCTAGCATATTTTGCATGAAGACAGACTATATAGGTGAAAGGTTTGTGGTTGGGTTAGTGCTTACATTTCTCTTTTAGTAGCCTGCAGAATACCTTCCTGTTGATGGAGAGAGGGCCTGCTTTTTGTCCTGGTCACCCAGCTAGCTTATACCCAAAATAATCACATAGAAATTGTATTCATTCAAACAGAGCTTGGACATTAGCTCTAACTTCTTATTGGCTAACTCTTACATCTTAATTTAACTCATTTCTATTAATCTGTGTATCACCACATGACTGTGGCTTACCAGCAAGATTCTAACTAGCATCCGGCTCAGGCAGGAGATCCATGGTGTCTCTCACTCTGTCCTTCTTCTTAGCATTCAGTTCTGTCTTTTCGCCTACCTAAGCTCTGCCCTATCAGGCCCAAAGCAGTTTCTTTATTCATTAACCAATGAAAGCAAGACATGAACAGAAGAACCACCTACACCACCTTCCCACAGCAAAGAGACTAGAATGTAGGAGTGAAGGCTCTAAATAGGCACCAGTTTGCCTTCTTCATATTCAATGATTTCTGTGGGTATTGACCTTAGTAATGGGATCCACTGTCAGTTTGCAGAGAGTAACCCTTTGTCTTAGCAACAACCTGGATTATTTGGTGATTTCTATGGAACCCCTTGGCTAACAATTTAATGAATGTAACCCAGTCCTGCCACTGGATTCTGCACCTTGCTAAAAAAGATGTTTAGGTGAAACTACATGTCTCCTATTACTAGGAGTCCTCATTAGAATCACTGCCATAGATGCTTCCACTACATTAGGTTTCAACACCATCCCCCAAATGCCCAATTCCAACTGTTTATCCCCTCACTCACTCCTTCCACCATATCTCCTCTCCCACCTGATCTCTATATTCCTGGCTCCACCAGTTCTAGTCTGTCCATAAAAGTCTCTTTAATTTTCTACTCCCAGGGAGTTCCATGCTTCCCCTCAGATCCCTCTTCTTTACATAACCTCTCTGGGTCTATGGGTTTAGCTTGGCTATTATTTACTTAATGGCTAATGTCCACTTACAAGTTAGTACATACATAATTGTATTTCTGGGGCTGATTTAATTCATTCAGGATGATTTTGCTTTCCAGTTCCATCCATTTGCCTGCAAATTGCATGACTTTTTTATTTTATCAGCTAAATAATACTACCACATTTTCTCTATCCATTAATCTGTTGAAGGACATCTAGGTGGTTTCTAGGTTCTGGCTATTTTGAATATAGCTGCAACGGACATGACTGAGCAGGTGTTCTTGTGGTAGGATTGGAGCATCCTTTGGGCAACTGTCCATGAATGGACAGTGTGCAAGGCACAGAAGAGATTCTTCTGTGTATCCCTGAGACTCTCAGAAATAATTTCAGGGATCCTTTCCACAGGTTGATTTAGGCCTATAGAGAACACACTTCTGATCTCCAGACTAAACAGGCCATAAGATTGTGCTGTTTGATGTCAAAAAATTCAGGAATTTATTATAATAATAATAAAAATTAAATGCTGTTAATCAGTACATTTTAATTTCTCTTTATAGCTCTTTTTATTAAGTGTCAACATTTTGGTATAAAAACATGCAAACCTGGGTTGCCTGCTTGGCTTAGTGATGGTAGCTCATCATGTGCAACTTCATCTTATTCATATAAAATCAGACATTCATATTCCAGTATTCATATATACATAAAAGGAGGACAATTAGACACATAAAACAAAACATTAAAGTATGCAACCTGTGTGGCATTTAACTTACATCATTGCTTAAAGATAATCAAATTGGCAAGGACTCTGTGGTAGTTTGAACAAGAATGCTCCTTATAGACTCGTATATTTTAATTCTTAGTCACCAGGAAGTGACACTAGTTGAAAGGATTAGAAGGATTATGGGTGTGGCCTATGGGAGGAAGTATGACACTGAGGATGGCCTTTAAGGTTTCAAAAGCCCATGTCACAGCCAAAGTTCCTCTCTCTGCCAACTTGACTGCATGCCTCCATGTTTTTTGCTATGACAATTATGGATTAATCCTCTAAAATGGTAAACAAGGCCCTAATTAAATGCTTTATCTTATAATAGTTGCCTTGGTCATGGAGTCTTTTCCCAGCAATACCACAGTGATTTATACAGCTTCTTAGCCTTATAAAAATTTTATTTATAGAAATCAATGGGCCATTTACAGAGTAAGCCTTTTGAGTATCTAGAAGTATAGAATTTGTCTTCTGAAATAGATATAATAATATTCCCCCAAAGTAAGAAAAGTATGATATTAAATATTTATTTATTAAATATGTAGCTATCAAAGGATTTTTCTAGAATCATCATGTTTTATACAATTATAAGTTTTGAAGCTGCATCATGCTTTTCGTTTTATAAGAGAGGTTTATTATTTTATGTATTTTCATTTTTTATGTCTATACATTTTCTCTTAATATGTTAAATATATATCATATAACACTGGAAAATTAACAAATGATATTAGGTAAATATAAACATCAATATTAACATTCCCATTCATCCAGAGATATTGTTATTCAGATATTATTTATTCATGTATATGTGTCTAAATGAATTTATGCGCACTACATAAATGCAAGTGACCTTGGATTTCAAAGAAGGCATGGGATACTAAAAACCATGTGGGGAGGGTTTACCGAAGGTTGTGAGCAGCTGTGTTGCTGTTAGGAACCAAATTCCAGTCATCTGTAGAAGCCATAGTGCACTTAGCTGCTGAGTCATCTTCCCACAACCACATTCAGATATCTTAACTGGAAGATTTCTTATATAGTTTATTTATGTATTTGAATAACAGTACTGCTCAAGATGTAACTTTTCTTTCTGTCTCATCCAGTTGATTATTAGTTTTAATGAACAAAATTTATGTCTACGTAATTTGAGCTAATGTTATATATTAGAGGAACAAATCTAGTTTTGCAAATATTGTGCCATGAAAATGTGTAATTTGCCTATCTCAACAAGGAATTCACAAGGGAATTCATCTTATTCTGTTGGGGTTTATTAGCTATTTAAGGTATAATAATTCTTACAAATAAAATCTTATATTTATATAGATATATTGAGATACCTATATTGCTTAAGGTACTAAAAAAAATAAAACTCAGGGAACACAAACATGTGTTGGTGTCACAGTAAGGGATGAAAACAAAGCAGTTCCTTTTGCAGTAATTTAACAAAAAGTGGTACCAAATTTGAATCCCCTACATCTCTCCCTCTATCTTCCATATGTCTGTTGTTTGTGGTTACTAACCTGTCTTTCTGTATGTCATGTGTGTCTACCTGATCTTGTGCCTATCTCCATCGCTACCTAACAAAGGACTTTGTTCTTTTTTTTTTTTTAGTGATTTAATTGAGCTATACATTTTTTTTCTCCTCCTGTCCCTTCCTCTCCCCTCCCCTTTAACTCTCTTCCATGATCCCCATGCTCCCAATTGACTCAGGAGATCTTGTCTTTTTCTACTTTCCATGTAGATTAGATCCATATATGTCTCTCTTAGGAGCCTAATTGTTGTCTAGGTTCTCTGGGATTATGAATTGTAGACTGGTTTTCTTTACTTTATGTATAAAATCCACTTATTAGTGAGTACATATGATATTTGTCTTTCTGGGTCTGGGTTACCTCACTCAATATGATGTTTTCTAGATCCATCCATTAGCCTGTGAATTTCAAGATGTCATTAGTACTTCATTGTGTAAATGTACCAAATTTTTCTTATCCATTCTTTGGTAGAGGGGTATTTAGGTTGTTTCCAGGTTCAAGCTATGACAAACAATACTGCTATAAACATAGCTGAACACATGTCCTTGTGGTATGATTGAGCATTCTTTGGCTGTATACCCAAAAGTGGCATTGCAGGGCTTTGTTCTTTATATAGTCGGAAGCAGAGAACTTATGACGTGGGATAGGAATGGTGGTTATCTACAAAGATTTAAGAGTGTTCCACAAGAATTTACATTACTACTCCTAACTTACCCAGAAATACTCATTAATGCAAACATATGCTATCAGTAAAAATTCAATATTTTTCCAACATTTATCATAGTTACTTGTTATTTAAGGTTACTTCCAACTTGTGGGTGCTTTTACAAATGATTACCACAACACACATACATTTGTCTTGGTCAGCAGTCTGAAAGAGCAGGCAACCTAAGGTTAAATCTATATAGGAGTTTAGACTAAAAATGAGTACACTGAAGAACAGCCAGTTTATTAATCTTAATTGATCTCAAGGTATGTAATGTACTCGCTTCACCTTGATATTTATCAAAAGGTCAGTCTTTGGGGATCAAGAGATATTTTCATAAAATTGTATCACTACAAATGACATAGTAATTTATATTACACATAAGCAAAAATTGTTTTTTGACAAATTTTCTTTAATAATTTTGTTTTTAATTGAAAAAAAGTAAATTCAAATGAAATCTAATCTCACTAGATGATAAATTTGAAAGTCTCGGCAGGTATACTCTGTATCACTACCATTTTATAATGTCAAATTTATGATTTCCATCCATTACTTACTTGATAAACATTTTCAATTAGCAGAAAATGATTTATTTTAACTTCATGTGAATCTTTTAATTCATTTTAGAAAATACTTTTTGTAAGTAAAATTGATAGAATCACAGAAGAGTTAAACATGCCTATTAAATATGTTCCCATTTCTTAAAAATACATTATTTTAGTATTTGAGAAATATTTTTCTAGCATGAATAAAAACATGAAAGTTATGTGGATGCAAATATGTATTTAAATTAGGAGAAATGATTCATTTTAATGTTTAAGGCCTTCCATGAAAATGGAAGGCGGGGAGGCAGGAAATAAAGAAAAGTAGCAGGGTACATGTGTGACCTAATTACTTCATAAACATGCACAAAATGTCATAATGAATTCTCTTTGTATACCTTACATATACCAATGGTGTGTAAATGAATAAAATGGTACATTAAAGTAAAATGGAGATAAGCCACAGGGGAAGAAAATAATAATTTTTGAAAAATCTTACTTTCTGCCTCAGATGAGAAAGTTTTGCAGGAGAAAGAGAAGTTTTATTTACACTGTAATGCCAAAAACCTTGCTCCACAATTCTGTTTTCTGTCTTCTACTTAAGTGTTTATTAAAATGGATATTCCATAAACCTTTGCAGGATATTTATTTACTTATTTGTCTATATCATAAATTTTTATCTTCTATCTATTAGCAATTTATTTTTGATGATATAAATTGCCTTATTTTTAACAATTTGTGTATGTTTCCTGTTTTTCTTGGAGTTTAGAGTCACTCAAATTTAGAAGACTACCCGTATGTAATGGGAGACTTAACTCTCATTTCTCTAATACTACTACCCTGTTTTGTTTGATTAACCATGAGCAGATGATCTATTCTTGTTTTTTTTTCTTTTCAGAGACAGAAATTATTAATTATACTTCTTTTCTAAACACAGAATTAAAGCTTAAAATCTACATATTTAGGTCTCACTCAAAGTCATTTAACCTAAATAAAAATTCTGTTACAAAGGCTTTTTCTTATTCACGGCTTTCTGGTTTCCTCATAAATATGAATTTTGACCACAGATATGGAAATTGTATTGCCTACACACCATAAAAATGATTAGGCTTCCATCAAACTTCAAGAAAATTTGACCCAAAGATTGAACTTTATCTCCTCAGCTATCTCTCAAAAGGGCCATTATTTTACAATCATGATGAAAACCCTAATTTAGAACCATAACATTTACTATCCCCCTCTCTAGGTGAAATTATTTTTAGGAAATAAATACTCACAGAAAGTATGTAAACATTACCCAAAGGGTATACGCAAATGAAGATACAATTATGCAAGGAGCTCTACCAAATTTCACCAAAAGCAAAGAGACTCTATTCATGAGCCATGATCTCTTTCCTTTGCCCCCAAATCCAACCTCCAGTGTAACAGAGGCCCCAATTTGATGTGACAAAGAGAGAGTATTTATCTTTTCTGGTATTATTTTTGAGGACTCAAGTGACGAGGATTTTTAACTCTCTTTGGAAAGGAGCCTTAAGAAGTACTGTCACCAATTGAAGAAACAAATTACCCTCTTATACTGCAGTCAGGAATCATTAGAAGTTTCTACACTGATGTATTTACTGCCTAATAATCAAAGAACTGCACCTCTCTGAGAGACGAGATTATCGATCTTTCTTACACAGCTAAATACAGGCTGTAGGTTTAAGACAAAATGAGAGATATTATATACAAAATTCTATAAAAATATTTTTTGAAGCTGTTTGTTATTTTTCATTTAATACAGTGGCTGCCCCTTAATTAACTGCTGTCCTAATCAGCAACTGCAATTCCATAGCTACCAGCAGCATTTGGGCGACAAGGGCAACACCTGTCAGGAATTCTGTTCCCTTAGTAGGCACTCTTAAAGCCAGGAAGGTAAAATTTATCAAGATTTCTACCCCTTTATAGAACTCAGGATTCAAAAGTTGAGGTGAAATTCTGCTCACTCAGAAAGTGAATAGCAAATAGCTAACCTTCTCTCCTTGCTGTTGTCTCCGGAAAACCCAGGGGTCCTGCTCAGCTCCCACTTAAGAACATTAGCTACACATGGCTCCTACCTACTACTTCCTGTCAGCTAGTTGCTGACACAGCCTCTCGACTACAGGTTATTTAATCAAACCAATTCAATGTGTCTTTGCATTGTAAACAAAAACAATAGAAAGAAATGTAACACACCTTAAGACAATATTCCACTACAGGTCTTACATAAACTTCATGTTTTGAAAGGAAGAATGAGTAATTTTGTTAAAGTTAAACCCTAAATAGTGGAGTTTTGAGTGGTAATTATCACTAAGTAAGTACTGCATTACTTAAATAAAAAATTAAGAGGAGCTGGTAGCTCCAAGAGTACTACACAGTGTTTCTAACCCAGATATAACTGGGAAAAAGGACAGATTGAAAGAATACTATGGGGCAGGCAAAGATCAAAGGCTGCCATAAAATTCTCTCTGCTATGGGATGCTTTAAAAGATTGTAGCTTCCCATACCCTTAAAACTCATTTTAAAAGTCTGAAGAAAAAACTTACAAAATCACAAATTTCAGCAAACTCCAAGTAGGGTAAATGTCTAGCCCGGAAATTTTATGCACACCAACAATAATGGACTCAGTAGGTTTAATATGTTCTTGATTCTTTATACTGTAAATTGGCACGTGAGCAGAGCATGCACAACCCAGACAGAAGAGATTAGTGTATAAAAAATGTGAAAAATAAATATTTGTCACAATGTCATTAGTGACATAGATGGTCATCATCCTTCTGTCTTGAAGCCAAGCTTTTATTAACAAGTTTTGATTTTGAATCAAATATAATTTGAATCAAATAGACTCATGGCACAAAGACAGTAGCATAAAACTCGTGACAGTAAACAAATTTTAACAAAAAAGATCTTTGTATTGGAGTACATGCTGTAACAAATTTGCATGTAATTTAGTAAATTTATGACACTAAAGTAAATGTCTTAATACTCTATGAATTAAAGAAATTTACATGAAATGTAAAGGACACAGGTGAACATTTATATACAAAGTCATTTAGTAGTTAAAGCTAAGTGGAATTTTTAAATGTCCATATCACCATGGTAACAAATTCTCTCCCGTGATAGACAACAGATGAGTTTCTAAAATTAGTCATATTTGGTAAAGTTATAGTTTTTGGTGGGAGAAGTGAAAACTGATAAATCACCGAGTCAGAGCAAAAAATCACCTAATTAATGTAATGTAAGATATTGATAAATCACCGAGTCAGAGCAAAAATCACCTTAATTAATGTAATGTAAGATATTGGAGAGAGCCCACTGTAACATGAGGGCCTGGTTGGTTTCTGTCCTCTCACCAGGTCCCACAGTCATCAGGTCCCAAAGAAAATCACACAGAGGTCTACATAAGATTATAAACCGATTGGCCCATTAGCTTCTTATTAGCTCTTGTAGCTTATATTAACCCATTATTCTTATCTATGTTAGCCACATGGCTCAGTACCTTTTTCAGTGGGGCAGGTCATATCCTGCTTCTCTAGTGGTCTGGGCAGGACTGTGGAAAGAACTTCCTTCTTCCCAGAATACTCCTGTTCTCATTGCCCCACCTCTAATTCCTGTCTGGTTTTCCCGCCTATACTTCCTGCCTGGCTATCAGCCAATCAGTGTTTATTTAAAATATAATTGACAGAATACAGACAATTCTCCCGCACCATCCCACCAACAAAGATAATATGTCAGTTCATATATGATCTCAGCAAGATTTGTATGGAATTGTACAAAGCATTAGGTTCTCAAGGCAAGGTTTGTAGACAATGACTTACTTGCATTTAGTCTCAGCATTTTTGATAGCAAAATGACTTTATAGTGACTTTAGAATATAATATAATAATAGAATATAATTTTTATTGAGTATAATGGTACAAATACTTGGCTCGTGTTTATGCCTCCTTTTATGTCAAAATCTAAAATATTGAAAAAAATACAAAGAATACAATAAATAAAATATTTTAATTTTAAATAATGTAAGTAGAGGCCTTGAAAATTTTCATTTCTTTTTGTTTGGTGCTTTATCCTAAATATATGAAAATTGAGGGTCTTTGGATATGGTTCACAAACATTTTCCAAACAGAAAATATTTCCTTGACAATATATAGATATATACATTATTATATAAGGCATCTTGAAATTCATGAAACAAATAAGGAAAATTGTCCTCCCACAGAACATTTGCCATTGATAACTATTTAGCTTTATTTTCCTCATTTTAAACTTTACCAAATATGAATTTTTTGAATTTATATTAATACGTGGAGCTGTCAGGTTATTGAAAATAAACACATACTTCTATTCAACAATCCTACAATCAGAAATGATTTAGATGGCACTTACTTTTAGGGTACCATACTTTAATTAGAACCTCTTGAAAGAATGAGCTCCTCACAGCAGGTACCTGGAGTAATGTGTAATCATCAACACTTTAGAGCTTCAGGTGGCTTTGCTAAACTACCTAATTACAGCCTTAAGCACCTCATTATTGCCTTGGAATAATTTTGACAAGAAATGATGATTGAGCAATGGTTTCAGCTAAAAAAGATATGTGCAATTTTAATATGTTTATAAAATGATAAATTCACAAAACTGACTGGAGCCACACATATTGAAAATTTCTATAGAGCAATATTTCTAAAGTGATATTAAAAGAATCACAGATCCTAAAAATAATATAAAATTTCTCAAATTTCAAAGAGCCTTATTAAATATTAAAATTCTTCCTAGATTATTTCCAACAATAACTTACAGATGCAATGTAGAAAAGCAATTGATACTAAATTGATGGTGAAAAAATATGATCTTTAGTGTCTAATAAAAAATAACTACTTTTCATGAAGTTTTTCATCTCTATTTATTTTGCCCTTTTTCTTTCCTTTCTTTCTTTCTTTTTTGGTTTTTTGAGATAGAGTTTCTCTGTGTGGCCTTGGCTGTTCTGGAACTCATTATGTAGATCAGACTGGCCCTGAACTGCTACTTACATCTGCCTCCCAAGTGCTGCAATTAAAGGCATGTGCCACCATCACCTGACCATCTCTACATATTTTAATTAAAGTATTTATTTAGACGTCTAGGTTTCAGGTTCAATCCAAGGTTTCAGTCTAAATTAGCAATGACATGATATTCATGATTAAGAGATTTACAAATAGCAACATAGTTTTGATAGTTCATTGAACTTTGATTTAAGCTCAGACCACATTTTCATGAGAGTCAATGTTGAGTAATGTGTATATTTAGTAATTTAGGGTGTAGTGAACTCCACAGGAGCAGGTACAAGGGAGCGACCACTGAGGGAGCAGGCTTGAGCCAAAGACCTCTGCAGGACTGGGCCCAATCCTGGGACCACTGTGGGAGCAGGCCCAAGTCAGGGACTTCTTTGGGAACAGGCCTGAGTTGGTGACCTCTGCTGGAACAGGTCCAAGGCAGTGACTTCAGTGGGAGCAGCCCCAAGCTAGCAACCCCCTTAGGAACAGGCCCAAATGATCTCTGGGATTGCAGAGCCACCCCTGGAAGTTTTGAGCAATGTCTATAAACACCAGATGGACTGGACCATTGCACTGACTGTACCACAAAGAGCAACTATCTGAGCCTTGGATCCACTGGCACCTGGAAGACTGATCACAAGAGACACAGGCCCAACTACACCAATCAGGGGAAAGTATGGGTAGACTGGGTAAGAACATACCTAATACACAAAGAGCAATACAACACCAACAAAAACTAGCGTTCTTACAACAACAAGACTTACACAACAAAACAGATGAAGCAGAAAAAATGACCTAAATAATAACTTTAGGAGAATGCTTGAGGCCCTTAAAGTGGAAATGAAAAATTTCCTCAAAGAAATAGAGAAAAAACAAACAAAAAATGGAAGAAATAAACAAATCCCTTAAAGAAAACCAAGAAAAAGCAATCAAACAGATGAAAGAAATGATTCAATACTTGAAAACCGAAAGAGAGACAATAAAGAAAACAAAAACTGAAGGATTATAGAAACAGAAATGATTAGAAAATGATCAGTAACCACAAATGCAAGATTAAACAGCAGAGTACAAGAAATAGAAGAGAGAATCTCAAGCGCTGAAGATACAATCGAGAATATAGACTCATCAGAGAAAACATTAAATCTAACAAAAACTTAACACAAAATATTCAGAAAATATGGGACACCATGAGAAGGCCAAGCCTAAGAATAATAAAGATAGAAGAAAGAGAAGTCCAACTCAAAAGCACAGAAAATATATTCAACAAAATCATAGAAGAAAACTTTCCCAACCTAAAGAAATGTATGCCTATAAAGATACAAGAAGCTTACAGAACACCAAATTAAAAAAAAAATTGGATTAAAAAAAATCCCCTCACCACATAATAGTCAAAACACTAAACATACAGAATAAAGACTATTACGAGCTGAAAAGGAAACTGGTCAAGTAACATAAAAAGGCACACCTATCAGAATTACACCTAACTTCTCAATGAAAACAATGAAAGCAGAAGGTCCTGGTTAAGCATTGTGCAGCCATTAAGAAACCACAGACGCCAGCCCAGACTACTATATCAAGCAAAACTTTCAATCACCATAGACAGACAAAAGAAGATAGTCTATGACCAAACCAGATTTAAGCAATACCTAATCATGAACCCAGCCCTACACAAAGTACTAGAAGGAAAACAACCCAAGGATGTTGGCTACATCTACAAACACACAGACAATAGATAATTTCACAGCAGAAAACCAAAAAGAAGGGGAAAACACATACATCACCAACAATGAAAACTAAAATAACAGGAGCTAGCAGTCACTGATCATTAATATCCCTTAATATAAATGGACTCAACTCACCTATAAAAAAGATTCAGGCTAATAGATTGGATGGAAAAACAGAATCCATACTTCTGCTGCATACAAGACTTCAAAGACAAGCATTCCCTCAGAGTAAAGGGTTGGGAAAAAAATTTCCAATCAAATGATTCTAAGAAACAAGCTGGTGTAGCTATACTATTATCTAACAAAATAGACTTTAAATTAAAGTCAATCAAAAGAGACAAAGAAGGACATTTCATATTAGTCACAGAAAAAAAAATCCATCAAGGGCAAATCTCAATACTGACCATCTATGACCCAAATACAAAGGTACCCTCATATGTAAAAAGAAAAAAAAACACTTCTAAAGCTTAAATCACACATTAAACCCCACACACTAATAGTGGGAGACTTCAGTACCCCACTGTAACCACTGGATGGGTCTGTCAGACAAAAAAATTAACAGAGAAATAAGAGAACTAAAAGATGTTATGACTCAAATGGCTTTGACAGACATCTATAGAACATTCCATCCAAACATAAAAGAGTATACATTTTTCTCAGCACCTAATGTAACCTTCTAAAAAATTTACCACATGCTAGGTAGTAAAACATACCTCAACAGAAGCAAAAAATTGGAATAACCCCATGTATCTTATTGGATCACCGTGGCTTAAAATTAGAATTAAACAGCAACACCAATTCCAGAAAGCCCACAAACACATGGAAATTAAAAACAAAAATGTTCACCTGAATCATAGGGGAAGAAATAAAGGAAGAAATTAAAGACTTCCTAAAATTCAATGAAAATGACCACACAACATACCCAAATTTATGGAACACAATGAAAGCAGTGTTAAGAGGAAAGTACATAGCATTAATGCCTACATAAAGATGCTGAAAAAATCCTACCCTAGTGAGTTAACAAAGCATTTGGAAACTGTAAAACAGAAAGAAGCAAACTCACCCACATGGACTAGATAGCAGGAAATAATCAATTTGAGAACTGAAATCAACAAAATAGAAGCTAAGAAAACAATACAAGGAATCAACGAGACAAAAAGTTGGCTCTTCAAGAAGATCAACAAAGTAGAAAGAAACCTTTATACAAACTAAACAACAAGCAGAGGGAAAATATATAAATCAACAACATCAGAAATTAAAAGGGGGACGTAACAACAGATGGAGGAAATCCAGAGAATCATTAGGTCATATTTCAAAAACCTGTACTCCACAAAATTGGAATACTTAAAGGAAAAGGACAATTTTCTGGATAAATATCACTTACCAAAATAATATCAAGACCAGATAAGCAAATTAAAATGACCATTAACTACTAAAGAAATAGAAACAGCCATCAAAAAGTCTCCAAACCAAACCAAACCAAAAAAAAAAAAAAAAAGCCCAGGACCAGATGGTTTCAGTGCAGAATTCTACAAGATTTTCAAAAAAGAACGAATAACAATACTCGTCAAATTGTTCCACACAATAGAAACAGAAGGAACATTGCCAAACTTTTTATGAGGCTGCAATTACCCTGACACCCAAACCCCACAAAAATATTCCTAAGAAACAGAATTACAGAACAATCTCACTCATGAACATTGATGCAAAAATACTCAATAAAATACTGGCAAACTGAATCTATAGACTTATCAGACAAAACATCCACAATGACCAAGTCGACTTCATCTCAGAGATGCAGGAATGGTTCAACATATAAAAGTCTGCCAATATAATCCACCACATAAACAAACTGGGAAAAAATGCATGATCATCTGATTAGATGCTGAAAAAGCCTTCAACATAATACAACACCCTTCATGATAAAGGTCTTTGAGAGAGCAGGGATACAGGGAACATACCTAAACAAAATACAGCAAGCCAACAGCCAACATCAAACTAAACAGAGAAAAAGTCAAAGAGATCGCACTGAAATCAGGACTTCAATATAAATTCAATCAACTTAAATCTCTATTCAATATAGTACTTGAGGTTCTAGCTAGAGCAATAACACAACAAAAGGAGATCAAGGGGATACAAATCAGAAAAGAAAAAGTTAAACTCTCACTACTTGCTGATAATAAGATAGTTTACATAAGTGACTCCAAAAACTATATAAGGAACTGGTACAACTCATAAACATCTTCAGTAATGTAGCATGATACAAGATTAACTCAAAAAAATCAGTAGCCCTCCTTTACACAGATGATAAATAGAGTGACAAAGAAATCAAAGAAACATCACCCTTCACAATAGCCACAAAAATAGCATAAAATATCTTGGAACAACTCTAACCAAACAAGTGGAAGACCTATATGACAAGAAGTTTAAATCTTTGGAGAAAGAAATTGAAGAGGACATCAGAAAATGGAAAGATCTCCCATGCTCTGGGTAGATAGAATTAACATAGTAAAAATGACAATATTACAGATTCAGTGCAATGCCCATCAAAATCCCTCCAAAATTCTTCACAAACCTTGAAAGAACGGTATTTAACTTCATATGGAAAAGCAAAAAATCCAGGATAGCCAAAACAATCCTGTACAATAAAAGAACTTTTGGAGGCATCTCAATCCCTAACTTCTAACTCTACTATAGAGCTACAGTTCAGAAAACAGCCTGGTATTAGCATAAAAACAAACAGGAGGACCAATGGAACCAAATCAAAGACCCAGAAATCAATCCACAGACCTATAAACAACTGATTTTTGACAAAGAAGCTAAACATATCAAATGGAAAAAAAGAAAGCATATTCAACAAATGGTGCTGACATAACTGGATATCAACATGTAGAAGAATGAAAAAAGATCTGTATCTATTGCTATGTAAAAAACTGAAGTCCAAATGAATTAAAGGTCACAGTTAAAGTCAACCACACTGGACCTCATAGGAGAGAAAGTGGGAAGTATACTTGAATGCATTGACACAGGAGACCACTTCCTAAATATAACCCCAGTATCACAGACACTGAGAGAAACAATAAATGGGACGGCCTGAAACTGAGAAGCTTCTGTAAAGCCAAGGACATGGTCAAGAAGACAAAATGGCAGCCTACAGAATGGGAAAAGATATTCACCAACTCCACATTGGACAGAGGTCTGATCTCCAAAATATAAAAAGAACTCAAGAAACTGGTCATCAAAAGAACAAATAATTCAATAAAAATATCGAGTACAGACCTAAACAGAGAACTCTCAATAGAAGAAGCTAAATGATTGAAAGACACTTAAGGAAATCATCAACATCCTTAGCCATCAGAGAAAAGCAAACCACAGCAACTCTGAGATTCCATCTTACACCTGCAAGAATGGCCAAGATCAAAAACAGTGATAATAACTCTTGCTGGAGAGCATGTGTAGTAAAGGGAACACTGCTCCATTGCTGGTGGGAGTGCAAATTGGTACGGTTGCTTTGTTTAGCAGTATGGCAATTTCTTGTAAAATTAGGAAACAACTTACCTCAAGACCCAGCAATACCATTTGTGGGTACATACCCCAAAGGATGCTGTGCTCAAGAACACAAGAACATGTATTCACCTATGTTCATAGCAACATTGTGTTCCATAGCCAGAATCTGGAAACCACCTAAATGCCCCTCAACCAAAGAATGGATAAGGAAAATGTGGTACATTTACATAATGGAGTACTACACAGCAGAAAAAAGTAATGAGATCTTAAAATAGCAGGCAAATGGATGGATCTAGAAAACATCATATTGAATGAGATAACCCAGACACAGAAAGACAAATATCATATGTACTCACTAATAAGTGGCTTTTAGACATAAAGCAAAGAAAAACCAGTCTATAATTCACAATCCCAGAGAACCTAGACAACAACGAGGATCCTAGGAGAGACATACATGGATCTAATCTACATGGGAAGTAGAAAAAAAAAACAAGATCTCCTGAGTTAATTGGGAGCATAGGAACCATGGGAGAGGATAGAAAGGGAGGGCAGAGGACAGGAGGGAAGTGGAGAAAAATGTTTAGCTCAATAAAAACAGTTTAAAAAATTTTAAAAATTAGTAATTTGTGTAATAGTTAAGATTAGGATAGGAGAATGCCAGATGTGACAGTCAAAAAGTTTCACTTTGAAATTTTTTCATTGGTGTTAGTACTTCGAGTAAATTGACCAGATATTAGATTAAAAGTAATGAATCATTAATTGCTCAGTTACCCTATTGATTTTAAATTTACTTTATCTTATTATATGTTGATTTTGAACAATATATTAATTCCAGTTTTATACCCCTACTCTCTGTTCCATGATTAGTTTCTGAAATATTCCAAACTTTTCAATTATTCAATTAGTTGAACAATCATCTAACAAGAATTCTGGTTAATAATTACCAGAGAATTATCTACTGAAAGCAATAGCACGCTTACAGACTTTGGAATTATTTGGTGCTGTTCCTATGAAACCTTCTGATTACTAATGTTCTTACTTTACCTTCAACATAGTTTCTGCATTTGGGCTTCTCTAGTGTAAAGATGCTGTGTTATCTCCTTTTGAAATAAGAACACTGACTATATGCTAAAGGCTAGAAAGTAGAATAATTAGTTAATTTTATTTTTTGTTTAAACATTTACATATATTTTGCTCATTTTAGTTAATGCAGTGTATGTTTTATATAAATGAAATAAATTAATTAATAAGTACTTTTGTACTTACTGTCCACAAGCTATTTGTCTTCATACAATGTACTGAGTTGGTGGATATGGAAATCACCCTTGTGAGTAATACTTATGTCCACTTAACATTATTGATGATAAATGTTTCTAGCTAGATAAATTAATAAATTAATATTACTTATAGGTTGAAAATATTTCAATTAATTATTATTTTATAATCTATAATATAACAAATGTAACTTTTTATGTAGATAATAGCTAATGTTTTATTCAAAACAGCTAGTACATTAACAGCCCATGTTTTAAATAAGTTAGAAGTTATACTGGTTTAGGAATATAGCCGGAGTATGGTCTCCTCTAAAGTTTGTGATTTCACCAGCCATGGATATTTGACTCTGTTTACAGTTTCAGGCATGAGAGGAATTTAAGTCTGATTATAAGACAATTGGTTATCTTAAACACGTAAGTGCATCTTGACATACTGATTTTTTTTTTTTGCTTAGAGCCATTAAAGCTGAGTAGAACCTATATTACTCTTCACCCTTGGAAGTTTGCATAGATTTATCTTGTGTTATGAGAGCTAACTCTCATGGGAGAGGCTCCCAGTACAGATCCAGTTCATTTCCTTCAAGTCCTGTGTCTGCAATGTGTGCTGTCTTCAGTAATATGATCTTCCCTTCAATTTCTGTGACATAATTTTGGTGGCTTAAATACAAATGACTCTCATAGGTCTACATATTTGATTACTTAAAGAGTAGCATTATTTGAAAGGATTAGCAGGTATGGTCGTTTTGGAGTAGGTACAGTCTTTTTGGAGGAAGTGTATGATTTGGTGTTTCAAGAGCTCAAACCAGTCCTAGATTTTCTCTCTTCCTGATAACTATAGAGCTGAAAATAGAACTCTTACCTCCTTCTTTAACACCATGTCTCCCTGAATTCTGCTGAGATTCCCTTCACACTGATAATGGGTAAAACTACTGAAATGGTAACTAAGCCCAGCTAAATGTTTTTACCAAAACTAAACCAGAAGATCATTGACTTAAACAGACCAAACAGCATATGGGAGGATAGAAAGAGTAATAAAAATCCTCCCAAAATACAAAGTTCCAGGGCCAGATGGATTCACAGCAGAAGTCTACAAGATTTCAAAGACTATCTACCACCAATACTTCTTAAATGATTCACAGAAAATAGAAACAGAAAGTTCAATTCCACATTCATTCTACAAAGCTGGAATAACTCTAATATACAAACTAGGTAAAGCCCTGCCAACAATAAGAGGAAACTATAGAACATTACTTTCTTTGACTCCTCCTGTTGCTGATTCAGTATTACCTGTATGTGCATAGTCAACCTCTCATTGGCTAAAACTCTGAAGAAAACTGATTCTTCTGCCCACCAACTCCTGCAGCCATCAATTGCGAATTGGACTTTAGCTAAAGGTAGGCTTCGTAAGCCTTTCTCCAATCCATGTTGGGATTTAGGCTGGTTTGATTTTGTGCAAGTCTTATGCAAGTAACTCAAAGCTCCTGTGAGATTATGGGTTGTGAAACAGCATTGTTGTGTCTGGTGACCTCTGCTAACTCTGCCTCTTACAGTCTTTCTGCCCCCAGTTCCTTGATGATCACTGAGACGTTGGGGAAGGAGTGTAAAATAGATCCCCTATTTAGAGCTGTTCTTTCCACAAAAAAATGAAGTATGCCATTTATGAGGGTTATGGGTCAGCATGGCTGAGTTAGAAGAGGGCCAGGTGTTTGATTAAGTATTATATATAAGTATGCGTATGGGAGCATTTTAGTTCAGCATGAGGTTCATTTTGTAATTCCTAGTCTCAGAAAAGCTGATTACTCTACTTAGTAAAGAAAGGCATCATCTGATTTTTGAAGACATGAATAGAAAATGATAAAAATAAAGAGGAATTTACTGTGTCTGAATTAGATGAGACCTTGGTCTTCTTGTCTTATATACTGAGACTAGGAATGATTGTTCCTGAATGTTTAGAATCAGATGAAAATTGTATCATCCACTTCGATGGGACTACAGCTAGCAATATCCTATAAGCATCCTCCTTTGTACAATATGTTCTATGAGAAGGAAAACAGGAGTCATATTATCTGGTGAGCAGGCAAGGCTTCTTTGGGCAGGCAACTCCACCACCAACCCATCAAACCCTGTATTCCAAAAGTCTCTTTCCACACCCAAACTAGCCACCCTCCGTGACCTCAGTGGCTCCCTGAGACACAGACAGTGACTGCAGTGATCAGACCAAAAGGCACAGACTCTGACTTCACTGATCGGAGGAAGAAATGGGTAGATAGCAGTGCAAGAATGCATTCAACAACCTAAAGAGCAATATGGCACCACCAGAACCTAGTGGTTCTACAACAGCAAAACCTGAACATTCCAATGCAGATGAGGCAGCAGAAAAAGATCTCAAAATAACTTAATGAAGATAATAGAGACTTTAAAGAAGAAAAGAAAAATTCCTTTAGAGACATTGGGGAAAAGATGAACAAAAAATTGGAAGAATCATTAAATCTCTAAAAGAAAACCAAGAAAAAACAATCAATCAGGTGAAGGAATAAATTCAAGATTTGAATATTGAAATAGAGAAAATAAAGGAAACACAAATTGAGGGAATTCTGGAAATGGAAAATCTGGTAAATGAACAGGAACTGCAGATGCAAGCATAACCAACAGAATGCAAGAGATGGAAGAGAAAATCTCAGGCATTAAAAATACAATAGGGAAATAATTTTTTAATGCCTTTTAAGAGGCAAAAAAATGTAAAAACAGAAAACATCCAAGAAGTCTGGGACACCATGAAAAATCAAACCTAAAATTAATAGGAAAAGAAGAAGGAGAAGCATACAAATTCAAAAACACAGAAAATAAATTTAACAAAATCATAAAAGAAAACTTTTCCAAGCAAAAGAGGAAATGCCTATGAAGATACAAAAAGCTTACAAAGCACCAAATAACTGGACTTAAAAAAAGAATCTCCTCACCACATAATAATTAAAACACAAAATATACAGAATAAAGAAAAAATAATAAGAGCTGCAAAGGAAATAGACCAAGTAACATTTAAAGCAGACCTACCTGAATAACACTGACTTCTCAGTGGAGAGTCTGAAACCATAAGGTTCTGGAAAGATGTTGTGCAGACACTAAGAGACCACAGATCCAGCAAAGCTTTTAGTAGCCATATATGGAGAAAACAGGATATTTCATGACAATACCAGATTTAACAATATTTATCCACTAATCCATGCGTACAGAAAGCACTAGAAAGAAAACTCTAATCCAAGGAAATTCACAGCACCAATAAAAAAAAAACACAGAATAGATAATCCCACAGCAGCGAATGCTAAAGAAGGGAAATACATGAACACTACCACCAAAAGGAACAGGAATTAAAAATTACTGGTCATTAATATCCCTTAATATCAATGACTCAATTCAGCTATAAAAAGGCACAGGGTAACAGAAATCGTACAATAACAAGATACATACTTCTGCTTTATAAAAGAAAGACAATTCAACTTCAAAGACAGACATTACCTCAGAGTAAAGGGTTGGCAAAAGACTTTCCAGTCAAACAGAAATAGGAAGCAAGCAAGCTGCTGCAGCTATTCTAATATCTAACTAAATAGATTTCACACTAAAGGTAATCAAAATAGATGAAGAAGGACATTTCATATTCATAACAGGAAAAATCCATGAAGATGAAGGCTCAATGCTGAACATTTATGTTCCAAATAAAAGGGCACACACATTTGTAAAAGAAACACTACTAAAGTTTAAATCATACATCAAACCATACACACTAATAATGGGAAACTTCAAGACCCCACTCTCACCAGTGGAAATATCAGTCAAACAGAAAATACACAGAGGAATATGAGATTTAACAGATGTTATGACTCAAATATGCTTAACAAACATCTATAGAACATTCCACCCAAATACTAAAGAGTATACCTTCTTCTTAGTTCTTCATGGAACCTTTTCTAAAATTGACCACATACTCAGTCATGAAGAAATTCTGAACAGGTACAAAAAATTAGATAAATCCATGTATCTTATTGGATCACCATGTCTTAAAGTTAGAATTTGACAACAATGCAAATTAGAGAAAGCCTCTAAACTGAGGAAATTGAATAATGCTCAACTGAATCACCACTGGCTCAAGAAAAAAATAAAGAAAAAAATTAAAGATTTGCTAGAATTCAATGAAAATGAATGTACTACATACACAAATTTATAAGATAGTACTAAGAGGAAAGTCCATAGGATTAAACACGTACATAAAGAAGTTGGAGAAATCTCACACTAGCAAATTAACAGCACACCTGAAAGGTCTAGAACAAAAAGAATCAAACTCCAAGGGGAGTGGAGGCCAGGAAATAATCGAACTGAGGTCTGAAATCAACAAAGTAGAAACAAAGAGAACAATACAAAACAAAAATCAATGAAATAAAGAGCTGGTTCTTTCTAGAAAATCAACAAGATAGACAAACCATTATCCAGATTAAACAAAAGGCAGAGAGAAAATATACAAATTTACAAAATTAGAAATGAAAAGGGAAATATAACAGTAAGTACCAAGGAAATCCAGAGAATCATGAGGACATACTTCAAAAACCTGTACTCCACAATTTTGGAAAATTTGAAAGAAATGAACAGTTTTCTGGATAGGGACCACATACCAAAATTAAATAGAGACCAGATAAACAATTTAAGTAGACCTATAAACCATAATGAAATGAAAGAAGTCATTAAAAATCTCCCAAACAAACAAACAAATAAAACTCAGGACCAGAGGACTTCAACACAGAATTCAATTAGAATTTCAAAAAAAGAGCTGATGCCAATACTCCTCAAAATGTTCCACACAATAGAAACAAAAGGAACATTGCTCAAATCTTTTTATGAGGCTTCGGTTACCCTGATACCTAAACCACAAAAAGATGTAACAAAGAAAGAACTACAGACCAAGCTCCCTCATGAATCTTGATGCAAAAATGCTCAATAAAATACTGACAAATTGGATCCAAAACACATAAAAAAAAATCATCCACCATGACCAAGTAGGCTTCACCCCAGAAATGCAGGGTTGGATCAAAATACTGAAATGTGACAATGTAGCCCACCATATAAATAAACTGAAAGAAGACACACACACACACACACATTCATCTCATTAAATGCTAAAAAAAAACCTTTCACAGAAATCCATCACCCCTTCATGATAAAGGTCTTGGAGAGTTCATGGATAAAAGGAACATACCTAAGCATAATAAAAGTATCTTATAGCAAGTTGACTGCTGACATCAAAATAAATGGAGAGAAACTCAAAGATATTCCACTAAAATCAGGAACAAGACAATTCTTTCCATTCTTTCCATATCTATTCACATAGTACTCAAAGTTCTAGCTATAACAATATGACAACAAAAGGAGATCAAGGGTATACAAATTGAAAAATAAAGTCAAACTGTCGCTAATCCCAAATGATATGCTAGTGTACATAAGTGACCCCAAAAATTCTATCAGGAAATAACTATAGCTGAAAAACACCTTCAATAATGTGACATGATATAAGATTAATTCAAAAATCAGTAGCCCTCCTATGTATAAATGACAAATGGGCCAAGAAAAAAATCAGAGAAATATCACCCTTTACAATAGCTACAAATATAACATATCTTGGGGATAACTCTAACCAAACAAGTGAAAGAACTCTATGACAAGAACTTTAACCTGTGAAAAAAGAAATTGAAGAAGATATCAGAAAATTAAAGGATCTCTCTTGCTCTTAAATAGGTAGATTCAACATAATAAAAGTGGCAATCTTACCAAAAGCAATCTGCAGATTCAATGTAATCTCCATCAAAATCTCAACACAATTCTTCACAGACCTCAGAAGAACAATATTCAACTTCATATGGAAAAAAAAACAAGAATAGTTAAACAATCTTGTACAACAAAGGAACTTCTGGACTCAACACCATCCCTGACTTCTGTTTTATATAGCTATAGTAATAATAACAGATTGGTATTGGCATTAAAACAGACATGTGGACCAATGGAATTTAATCAAAGACCCTGATATTATTCCACACACCTATAAACACCAGATTTTTTACAAAGAAGCCAAAATTGTACAATGGGAAAAAAAAACATCTTCAACAAATTGTACTTACAAAATTGGAAATCAATATGTAAAAGATTGCAAATAGATCCATATCTGTCACCATGCAAAAAACTTAAATCCAAATGGACCAAAGATCTCAACATACATCCAATCACCTTGAACCTGATAGAAGAGAAAATGGTAAATAGTGGTGAATGCATTGGCACAGGAGACTACTTCTTAAATACAAAACCATTAGCTCAGACACTGAGAACAACAATCAATAAATGGGACCTCTGAAACTGAAAAGCTTCTGTATGTCAAAGGATATGGTAATTAACACAGAACAATGTAGCATGAGGGCCTGGTTGGTTTCTGTCCTCCCACCAGGTCCCACAGGCATTAGATCCCAAAGAAAATCACATAGAGGTCTCCAGAAGATTATAAACTGATTGGCCCATTAGCTCAGGCTTCTTATTAGCTCCTGTAGCTTATATTAACCCATTATTCTTATCTATGTTAGCCACATGGCTCAGTACCTTTTTCAGTGGGGCAGGTCACATCCTGCTTCTTTGGTGGTCTGGGCAGGAATGAGGAGGAATGGGCTTCCTCCTTCCCAACATTCTCCTGGTCTCATCGCCCCACCTCTCTTTCCTATATGGATGACCTGCCTATACTTCCTGCCTAGCCAATCAGCATTTATTTAAAACATGATTGAAAGAATACAGACAATTATCCCTCACCACTTCCCCCTCTCTTTTTTTTTTAAACAAAGGAAAATATCTATAGTCCATGTTTTGGGAATGTGGGAATAGTATTCCAGGCTACTTCTGGCTGTTTTGGGGGCACTGATAATCTTATGGGGACCTAAAGAAAATTTAGAGTTATGATCAAGTCCTGACTGGAGTATCCTGTGAGGCTTGATCATCTAAGGCAGCAGTCTTGAATCTGTTCTGGATGTAGAACTCAGTCATCTGGGTCATCTGTTCCTACCAGAGATTTCTCAGGTGGTCTTCCTTGATCAAATCTGATTTTTCTTAACTCAGAATGAATCCACAACCTCTCGTTTCCTGTGGAAACAAAAGCAAAATCTCTTCTCCAAATTAACATACTTTTTGACTTCAATTTTGAAGTCAAGGTATTTTCAAAATATCTATCTTGGATTAATTCAACAGCATTTATAAGCAAATATCTTTTAGCAGCTGTTGCTCCTTCCTCAGCATTCAAGCAATTCAAAGAGAGCATAATAGCATACAATATCAAGATTCTTTGTGTATTTTCCATCTTTATGTGGCTTTATTTTAACCTCTATTTCTTTTATTTTTACTTTTTACTTTTGGCTTTTTGAGACAGGTTCTCTGTGTATCTTTGTCCTGGAATGCCCTCTGTAGACCAGGCTATCCTTGAATTCACAGAGATCTGCCTATTTCTGCCTCCCCAGTGCTGGGATTAAAGGTGTGTACTGCCACACGTTGAACTCACAGAGATCTGTCTGCCTCTGCCTCCCAAGCTTTGGGATTAAAGGTGTGTGATGCCATACCTTGAAGTCACAGAGGTCAATCTACCTCTGCCTCCCAAGTGTTGGGATTAAAGGTGTGTACCACCATACCCAACTACTCTCTTTCTTTCTTTTTTACTTTAAGAACTTTAACCTTTAGCCTGAATATATTTTTAGCACATTGTAAACCATTTAGAGGTTTTCTTTGTCTTTGAATCTCTCTTTTACTGTATATCTCTCTTTTTCTGACCACATGAGTCTTTAATTTACCAAGCAATATGGGTAGGATTAAAGCTGTGGCTTTGATGGCTGGATCCAGCCCATTCCTTAGCTTTATGAGATTCCAGCCTCATGGCTGGGGTACCAGCCAGAGCCATGTTTATTGCTACAACTTTATAGCAACTCAAGGTCCCTGCCAGGAAGCAAGCTGCAACAGTGTGCTCAAAAAAACACACTCAAATGCTCCATAGTCAGACCACTTGCCTGAAAGAGTCAGAGTTTGCACTGGCAGGACGGCCCAGAAAGCCAGCATTTTAAAATGGCACAGCTTTTTTCCTGCTACAGCTAAAATCCAAAAAGCATGCAGTCAGCATTTATCAACACCATTTAAGTGTTTTGTGACAGGACCTCTTAAAGAGCTGCAGGGTTTTGCAGCTAAAGCTGAGTCAGGAAGCCTCTCTTAAATGAGAGTGTTTGCTTGCCTCTAGCAAGCAGAGCAGATCTGAGAAATTGCTGCTACCAAGAAAACATGCTTTACTCTATTCTTTCCCAAGCTTTCTCAGGCTTTCTGTGGATGCAGCTATCCATGTAGGCGCCATTCTGTAACATGAGGGCCTGCTTGTCAGGGTTTATAAATGTCCTATCCAGTCCCCCAGCCATTTACACCAAAGAAAAATCACACAGAGGTCTCCAGAAGATTATAAACTGATTGGCCCATTAGCTGGGGCTTAGTATTAGCTCTTATAACTTATATTAACCCATTATCCTTATCTATGTTAGCCACATGGCTCAGTGCCTTTTTCAGTGGGGCAGGTCACATCCTGCTTCTTTGGTGGTCTGGGCAGGACTGAGGAGGAATGGGCTTCCTCCTTCCCAGCATTCTCCTGGTCTCATGCCCCACCTCTCTTTCCTGTCTGGTTGACCTGCCTATACTTCCTGCCTGGCCAATCAGCATTTATTTAAAACATGATTGACAGAATACAGACAATTATCCCGCACCAGAACAACAGCCTACAGAATGAGAAAAGTTCTTCACCAACCACATATCTGACAGAAGGCTGATCTTCAATATATAAATTAACTTATGAAACTAGACATCAAAATATAAAATAATCAAATTAGATAATAGGGTACACAGATCTAAAGAGAGAAATCTCAGGAGAAGAATCCTAAATGTCAAAAAGACATTTAAAGAAACTGCTCAACATCCTTAATCATCAGGGGAATGAAAATCATAATGACTCTGAGATACCATCAGAATGGTACCTATCAGAATGGCTAAGATCAAATACACTGGTGACAGCTTAAGCTAGTGAAGATATGGAGTAAGCAGAATACTCCTCCACTGCCGGTGGGAGTACAAGTTTGTACAACCACTTTGGAAATCAGTATGGTGATTGCTCAGAACATTGGGAATCAATCTACATCAAGACCCAACAATATCACTTTTGGGCATATACCCAAAGGATTCTCAATCATACCACAAGGACACATGTTCAACAATGTTCATAACAACATTTATATTAGCCAGAACCTGGAAACAACCTAAATGCCCCTCAACTGAAGAATGGAAAAGGAAAATTACTACATTTACACAGTGGTTTATTACTCACCTATAAAAAACGACTTCATATAATTTGCGAACAAATGGATAGAACTAGATAAAAAAAACATCCTGAGTGAGGCAACTTAGACTCAGAAAGACAAACTCAGTATGTACTCACTCATAAGTGGATACTAGATGTACAGCAAAGGATTACCCAATTTCAATCAACAGCATCAGAGAAACTAAGTAATAAGGAATACCCTATCAGGGATACAAGGATCATCCTGGGAAAGGGAATAAGATGAGATCTCCTGAGCAAACTCGGGGCAAAGGGTAAAGGGTAGAGGATGAAGGATGAGAACTTGAGGGAATGGGATGGTCTAGTTGGGGGAAAGACAAAATGAAAGATATCTTGCTAGAGAGGGCCATTATGGGGTTAAAGAGAAACCTGGTCTTGGGAAAATTCCCAGGAATCCACAAGGATGACTCCAGCTGAGATTCCTACCAATAGTGAAGAGGGTACCTATACAGGCATTCCCCTATAATCCTAACTAGCATCAGAGAGCCTTCATCCAGTAATTGATGGAACCAGATGTAGAGATCCATCAGGACAAGCTCTGGGAATCCAGTTGAAGAGAGGGAGATGGGAATATATGAGCAAGTGAGAACAAGATCATGAAGGGGAAAGCTACAAAGACAACTAAACCAAACTCGTGGGAACTCATGAACTCAAGACCAACAGCTGTGGAGCCTGAATGAGACCAAACTAGGTCCTCTACATGTGAGAAACAATTGTGTAGCTTGGTCTATATGAGGGTACCCTGGCAATGGGACCCAGGATCTATCCTTGGTGCATCAGCTAGCTTGTTGGTGCCCATTCTCTAATCCATGCTTAGCCTTGATGCAAGGGGGGGAGGCTTGGTGCTGTCTCAACTTAATCTGCCATGCTTGGTTGACTCTATATGGGAGGCCTTACTCTTGGGGAGGAATGGATAACGGTAGGTGAGGGGGAGGTGAGGGGCACTGGAGAAGGGATGGGAAGGAGAACTGTGTCTGGAATATAAAATAAATTTAAAAACAAAAGTTAAACAATATAAACAGAATCATTCTTCATTCATTCTATTTCTTATATTTTTGGTTGTGAGCCTAGCCTTTAACGGCTGAGCCATCTCTCCAGCCCCTTCATTCTATTTCTCTGGAGGTGGTTTGTATTCATTCTGAGCATGCTACTGTGTTTTAAATACTTCGTTTATTTTGCTTTCATTATTTACTCATGTGTTTATATCACATATATGTGGGTACCACCAGAGTCTAGAAGTAAATGTGTAGCCTGGGTTTATAAATGTAGGTGGTTGTGACACATCTCATGTGTGTGCTGAGAACTAAATCAGGTCTTCTAGAAGCAAACAGCAAGCACTCCTAACCTCACAGTCACATTTCAAGTCCCATATTCTGTGTTTTAATAAATTTTTGTCTTTCAAAATCCCTTAGCTTTTTCTGAAATATTTTCTCATAAGCAATATAACTGCACCCACTCAATACAGGGAGAAATCATTCCTTAGATACATATTTTGAGTTTTCACTACTAATTATAATTATGAAGAATAGTTTGTAAATGGTCAGTAACAATGAAAAATTTATATTCACTTCAAGGAGAAGAAGCCGACATAACATATTTTAAAGCTTGCAAACTTTAATTCAGTCAGTGACCTGAAGTCATTGTCCTTAGCAGCTGTTTCTGAATCCCCCAGAGACCTGGTGGCAGAAAGTGGCATGTCAGAGCTAGGTCCCTGACCTATAAATAATTAGAATACTACAGGAGTGTGATCAAAATCCTCAATGTGATTATTAACTGTTAACAAAGTAAACAACACCTGATGCCTACTCTACCCACAGCCCCATCCCCCTGGCTCTCTGTACCATTCCCCAGGCCCAGCCAAAGCCAGATGCTTCTCTGAGGAGACACAGCACATCTATTTTCCCAAAGGATTTAAGCAAAGAAAACTGAAGAAATCCAAATCAATATCTCCAAATTGCCTTGATAAAGAAACCCCAAAATTTGTGCTCTGAAATTCAAATTTTTGAATGATTTATTCTCTTTCTTGATATATAAGTTCTTTTTCTTCTTGAAGTTATAAGTTCTACTACAGAATTCATGTGTAATAATAGAACATCAGATTTATCAACTAATGGCCAGGATTTAGACTGTTAGATGTAGAAAGGAAACTTGGTAAGTGTAATTTGCAAATTCTTATGATTGAAGATTGTTAAGATCTTAGATAAAATCAGATACTATCATTTTTAACAGTTAACAAACTGCCTCCACATACTTTGTGTATTTATTTTACTTACTTTTCATGAAATTTCTGTGACCTATTATTGCCATAGTGAACGATAAAACTGATATTCACAAAGTAGAAATATTTATTCCCAGGCTACTAAGAAGAAAAGGAAAAATCTCCTTCATAGAGAAAGGTCAGACTTTTAAAATTAAAAGCATTTTGAGATTCTGGAGAACAAAAACAGCCTGACAAAAAACAAGTTAGAGAAGGAAAGGTTCTTTTGTCTCAGTTCTGTTGCAGTCCATCACTGGTGAAGTCAAGGTGGCAGGAATTGTGGTAGGTAATCACATTGAAGCCAGTCAGGAACAGAGAGCAATGAATTGGTGCTGGATAAAAGGCTCACAGATTAAGGCCATTTCCTGTTCTTTCAGAGAATTACTAAAGCTTTACAAAACACCCCGTGTTATCTGTCCCTCATTCCACCTTCTTCTTTTAATCATATTTATCCTCCCACTCCCAACTCTTCTGAGATTTACCTTTCCTACCCACTCAAGTCTGTGTACTTTAGATTTTCCCCCAACGAAGGTCAGTTTGTGACACCCATCTTAGATCTGTGGAGTCCACTTGAGTGTGACTGACTTACCTAGAAGTACGCTCTTACAGAAAATTGTCCCTTTCCCTTAAGAAGATAATGCTTGCCAATGGGTCTTTAGCTAGGGGTAGAACTCCAATCCTAACTTCCTTTTCATGCTGTAATTTGGTGAGATTTCACAGGTTTTTGCATGGTATCACATATGCGTTGTTGCCCTACTCTCTCTCCAGAGACACTCTTTTCTTGTAGTCATCCAGCATCTCTGGCTGTTGCATTATTTCTACCCTCTTTCCTGCACTGATCCCCAGGACTTTGGACTATAGATATAGCATATTATTCCACACAGATGTGCATTATTCATTCTATATTTTCTGCATCTTGGACACTTGTGGATCTCTGTATTGATTGTTAACTACCAAGAAGAGAAACTTCTCTGATGAGGGTTAAGAGAGGTATTACTCTGTGGATATAATGTAAGGTCATTAGAAGTTAATTTAAGGTGTTTTGCTTGAGTGTATGTCTGTGCACAACATGCATGCAGTGCCCATAGAGTGCCCATGTGATACCCAGAAGGGGGTATCACTTACCCTAGGACTTGAATTATAGATAATTTTTAGAGGTCATGTGGATGTAGGGAATTGAACCCTTGTTGTTTCTGGAAGAGCAGTCAGTGCTCTTAACCACTGAACATCTCCAGCTTCAAGGCGATGTTGCTGTCCATGAACCATGTTACCACCAAAAGCCATGTTGATGTCGGTGAGCCATGCTGCTGCCAAGGGCCATGATGGTGTAGTAGTCCAATCTGAGGACAAGGACTGTGACGATGTCCATGATCTGTGCTGCCACCAGACTCCATATTGAGCTTCATGGACCATGTGGACTTGAGGCCATGTGCATGCCCATGATCCAGTGACTGTAAGGGCAAGGAAATTTCTTTTGCAGTGGTATTGATGTCTGCAGACTCACAGTTGAGAAGGAGAGACGTAGAAGGCTTCTGTGATAATTCACCCTCAACTTTCAAAAAATAAAACAGTCTAGAGAAGAAGCCATGGAAGAATATTTTTAAAAGTTTTAATAAGAATGCTGAAATGTAGTTCTTCATAGTTGATGACTTCTGCCAGGAATGGGAGTAGGAAAGGACATAATTTTCTTGAAGGGGCTGGCCACTGGGAGTTGGACCTTGCTCCAGTGAGTTTAGGGACAACACAAAATGAACTAGGTAATTTTTTCTTTTCTTTCTTCCTTCTTTTTTTTTTCTGAGAGGAGGTCACCAGGGTAAGCAGTGTACCTGGGAGGACTGGGAATTGAGTATGATTGGGGTGCACTGTGTGAAATTCCCAAATAATCAATAAAATATTATGATAAAAATGGAAAAACTTCATATAAATAGCCAAATTGATTATTTTTTCTAAAACTAAAAGTTAATGGTTTGGAATTGATTGATATTTGGATTCCTTATTATTCTAGAAGGTGAAGATTGATAATTTCTATTGTAATAATTTTATATGACAATGGTACTTTAACTCAAGATATTAAATATTTTGTTTGAGCTAGTGGTTTTTACATTTGTTTCTTTTAAATCACCTATCTCTTGAAATTTTGTTTATTATTTGTGTGTGTGACTGCATGAGATTATGTGAACAAAATGCATTACACAGCCAAAGGATACTAGGAGAAGGTATTGAATGCCCTTTAACTGGAGTTACAGGTGTTTGTGAGCAACCTGTTTTGACTCCTGGAAATCAAATACAGGTCCTTTGCAAGAGGAGTATAAGTTCTTAACTCCAAGCTGAATCTCCAGCCTTAAATCAATTATATTTTTTCAAAATGTTATGAGTAAATAATTTATCTACATCACTCCCATTGGTCCCTTACCCCTTCTAATTTCATCTGTGTTTTCCTATTTCCAGAAGTATGACCTCTTATTCTTTGCTATTGTAATGTGTGTGTGTGTGTGTGTGTGTGTGTGTGTGTGCGTGTGTATTCCATTGAGTCCATTTAGCATCACCCATTACCTTTATGTATGTGTGCGCAGGGTTGAATATTTTGGAGTTTGTCTGTGTGGATTAGTTTTTTGTCAATTGGTCATAAAGGAGGATTATCTAGGAAGAGGTAACTTCAGTTAATAAAATTCATCTAACACACACACACACACACACACACACACACATATATATACAGAGAGAGAGAGAGAGAGAGGAGGGAGAGGGGGAGAGAGAGAGAAAGAGAGAAAAGAGGTAGGGAAGAAGGGAGGGAAGAGAAAGGAGAGAGGAGAGAGGGACAGGGACAGGGGAGAGAGAAGTTGGCCTAAGGGGGAAACAAACCCACTATGGATGGAAGCATTTCCCATCTGAGATCTTTCCTTGTATAAATGGATTAAGAGAACTGAACCGTGACATACATTCCTTCCTGTATCTCCACTTCCTAACTGTGGAAGCAGTGACTCACAGGCATCAAATTACTGCTGATTTTTAGTTCTCCTCTATGGAACATGGTATCTTGAACAGTGAGATGAGATAACCCTTTACCACCATAAGATACTTTTATTAGGGCATTTTATCATAGCAATAGGTATAGTAATTAAGACCAAAATTGACAAAAAGAAGTGCTGTAATAAACCTGACCATATTGATTTTAGGTCTTTGGAACTGTTTTCTTGACTGAAAAGTAGGAAAATCTGGCAATTTGTGCTAGAAAATCCCTATAATTCTGGAAACAGAGACTAAGAGCTACTCTAATAAGCAGTGGAAGATACAAAAAAAAAAGCCAAAAAAAAAAAAAAAAGGTATTGTCAGGGGAAGTTTGGTTTAGGAAATTTGGAAGAAAAAGAAGGTGGTGTGGGACAATTGTCTATATTCTGTCAATTATGTTTTAAATAAACGTTGATTGGCCAGTAGCCAGGCAGGAAGTATAGGTGGGACAATCAGACAGGAAGTAGAGGTGGGTCAATGAGAACAGGAGAATTCTGGGAAGAGGGAAGCTCCCTCTGCAGTCCTGTCCAGACACAGAAGAAGCAAGATGTGACTATGCCACTGAAAAAGGTACTGAGCCTTGTGGCTAACGCAGATAAGAATAATGGACTAATGTAAGGCATAAGAGTTAATAAGAAGCATGAGCTAATGGGCCAATCAGTTTATAATTAATGTGGACCTCTGTATAATTTCTTTGGGACATAATGACTGCGGGAACCGGGTAGAACAAGGACTGGGCAGGACAGAAACCTCAGACAACAAATAGTGCCCAACATGTGGACAACTGCATCCACATAAAGCCTGACAGAGCTTGAGAAGTAATTCTAGACAGAAGAAAAATAGAGTTAAGTATGGCTTATTGATAGCAGCATTTTCTCAGATGGGCTCTGCTTGCTAGAGGAAGCACTCTCATTTAAGAGAGGCTTCCTGACTCAGCATTAGCTGCAAAACCTTGCAGCTCTTTTAAGAGGTCCTGCCACAAAACACTTAAATGGTGTTGATGAAAAGCTGACCACATGCTTTCTGGTGGTGTCAGGGACCTGGAAATGCCATAGAGCTGTGGCAATAAACATGGCTCTGGATGGTGCCTCTGCCATGAGCCTGGAATCTCAGAAAGCTAAGGAATGGGCTGGATCTAGCCATCAAAGCCACAGCTTTTATCCTCTCCATATTGCTTGGCAAATTAAAGACTCACATGATCAGAAAAAGAGATACAATAAAGAGAGATTCAAAGACAAAGAAAACCTCTAAATGGTTTACAGTTTGTTAAAAATATATGCAGACTTGCGAAAGAAAAGGAAAAGGTTAAAGTCTTTAAAAAAGAGAGAGAATAGTTGGGTATGGTGGTACACACCTTTAATCCCAACACTTGGGAAGCAGAGACAGGCAGACCTCTGTGAGTTCAAGGTGTGGTGGCACACACCTTTCATCCCAGCACTTGGGAAGCAGAGACAGGCAGATCTTTGTGAGTTCAAGGTCTACAGAGAAGTTCCAGGACAGCCTAAGATACACAGAGAACCTGTCTCAAAAAGCCAAAAATTAAAAGTAAAAATGAAAGAAATAGAGGTTAAAATAAAGCCACATAAAGATGAAAAATACACAGAGAGTCTGGATACTGTATGTTATTATGCTCTCTTTGAATTGCTTGAATGCTGAGGAAGGAACAACAGCTGCTAAAAGATATTTGCTTATAAATGCTGTTGAATTGATCCAAGATAGGTATTTTGAAAATGCCTTGATTTCAAAATTGAAGTAAAAAAGTATGTTACTTTGGAGAAGAGATTTTGCTTTTGTTTCCACAGAAGATTGAGGTATTCATGAAGTTTTTAATTTTCAGAGAGCAGTTCAAGACACATAGCATGTTGGATTTGGAGCCCCAGCTTGGAGACCATGAGGAATATTAGAGGTTTAAATAGAAACTCCAGGATATTGAAAGATCACAAGAACTTAGGATATGTGTGATAGAGAGTTGCAAATATGGGATGGGGATAGCTAAGGAGACTCATGCTGTATGCAGCTGACCTGGAGAGACTAAGCCTTTGGAGCTTAGTTGAATGTATTAAAGCCTCATATCTGGACAAGTTGCCACAATATTGATGTTGATCCTGTTAAATTTTGGTTGTGCTTTTGTAAGTTTGTTCCTTGATACCCATTTTTTACTCTCTGCTATTATATGTTAAATGATATAACTTTCTTGTCATTATATTTTAGTTTCATAGGAGCTTGTAATTGAGAGATTTATAACCTATTAAAGTAGTAAGATTGATAGTGACTCTGGGGACTTTAAAAGTTGGACTTAATGCATTTTATATGTATAACACAGTCATAAGCAAATATTTATTTAAAGCTGGGCACCCTACAGTCTCCTATTCTCTATGCCTTAGCCAGTCGTGTGTCTCTGTGTTAATTGCCATCTACAGCAAATAGATATTTACTATATGAGAGGTGAGAGATTAAACTAATCTGAGTATGTAATGATACACTATAAATTGACAATTTAATACTATTCCCATATACCAGAATATCACTTGTAGATTCTCTCCTAGCCTATCTAGGCATAGGTTCCTGAACCCCTATTGCAGTAACAACTGGAGTTTTATTGTATGGAGCAAGATTTAACTCCAATCATAAAGTAACTGGTTACTCCTGCACCATTCATGCCACCATTGCACCAGTAGGTATGTCTTCCATGGCCAGTCATTATTTATCCCACAAGGTTCACATCTGGGTAATATGGGTGATTTTTTTTTTGGCTCTGGTAGTATGCATAACAACTCCCTGTACTATGAAATGCTAATCAGCAAAGTTAAAATTTCCAGGTAGTATCAAGCTTGATTTCCTCGTGAGTGTAGTAGCTTTAGTAATAACGTATTATCATTACATTTTGGAATGTGATCAACAGCAAGAGTAATACACTGTAATGTCTGAGTTATAGATGGACTTACCAGCAATCACCCATTGGTGTGTTTATTTGTTATTCTGTGGTGTCTAGTAGGAGCCTTGCTATTCCATTATAAGGTAATATTATTTTAACTCCTTTTTATATGTATATATTTATTCTTTTAAAAATACATCTTTATTTTTTGATATTAGAATAAAATTACATAATTTACTCCCCTCTGTATGCTCACATTCATCCATATCTTCTTTATTTTGAAATTCATTCCTCCCCCTCCCTCCCCCTCTCTCTCTCTGTTTGTGTGTATGTGTGTGTGTGTGTGTAGAGAAAGTCTATGCAATATTACTGAGTATATAATATTGTCAGAACTGACAATTTGTTATTGGATAACTTTTGGTAGGTTCTTCCCTGATTTCTTCTTTATCATCTCTTTGTTGCCTATAGATATTTGTTTAAGCTTGAGGCCTTCTACATTTCCCCCACTCTTATTATCATGTCCATTGTTATCATTCTTGGTAATCTTGTGTTTAGGCAGTTTTATTAGTGAGACTTTTTGAGTGTAGCTTCTCACATTTCTTAGGGCCACAGTCTCACAGCAAACTCTCTGCTCCTTTGGTTCGTACAATCTTTCTGTCTCTTCCTGACATTGATTCCTAACCCTAGGTAAAAGAGATACTATAGTTGTATTCTTAGAACTGAGTTTAAAACTACATATTTGGATTGGTTATGTATTTCTATGATGGTATTCTATGATGCCTATGAACCACAACAATGAGGAAAAAGTAAGAAACTCTCAAGGGGGAATAATGTTATATATTGTCATGGTGGTAACCAACAGCTTTCCAATATACTTAAAATCTATTCAGCAAGATGGAAACCATGCCCCATAATAGAAACATCACCAGTTACCCAAGTTACTGACATCATGAATCTTTGAAGAGAATCTATAGCTGCAATGTTACTAAACCAGCACAATCTCTAACTATATTCTAAATATGTGTTATTTTACCCACAGGTAGGTACACCCTGCATCAAGGAAAACTGTACTTATATTGTATATAAACCCATAGACTAGGGGCATATGGGGACAGGAGTGGAAAGGGTCAAGTGAGTGGTGGTGGAGTGCGAGACTGTGGAGAGAGACATCTAGAATTTGGGGGTGATATGGATGCCTATTTAAAAATAGAAATGAAATGAAATAAAAATTAAAATAAAAACGTTCCCAAATGCAGTTTCCATCTTGTTTAAACTGACACTGTATTCTTTTTTAAATAAATTTATTTATTTCATATCCCTGCCATAGTTTTCCATCCCTCCTCTCTTCCCAGCCCCCCAATCCTATTTTCCCACCCAAATCCACTTCTCCTGAGTTTACTTTCTGTTTAGAAAAGGGCAGATCTCCCATGAGTATCATCAAAGTATGACATATCAAGTTGCAGTAAAACCACTCACCCCACCATGTATTAAAGTTATGCAAGCTGATCAAGTATGAGGATCATGGGACACTGGATTATTCAAGGTAGCTTTTTATCACTGATTGATCTGTGTTGAGCAAACAAATAGACAGGAACTACCATACCTTTGGCATTCCTGAATTCCTGAACATGGAAATAGATAGGAACGTAAACGCACAAAGGTATCATAACCACTAAAGGAGCCATAGAAAGATGTAGGGATGGATCATAGACAACAGATAGAAACCACAGATACAGATAGGAAAATAGGTATAGATAAGAACTATAGACACAGAAAGGAATCATACACAGACAGAAACCATGGAAACCTATGGGAATATAGATGCAGATAGGAACCAAAGATACATATAGGAAAGCAGACATAGGAATCATAGTGCAGACAAAAACCATACACAGATATAGGATAGTAGACGTAAAGGGGAGCCATAGAAACAGATAGGAACATAGACCCAGATAAGAAAATTAGACAAAGAAAGGAACAGTAGACATAGATAAGAACATTGACATGAATAGGAATATGAACAAAGATAGGAACATGCACAGAGATGGAAACCACAGACAGAGATAGGAACATAGCATTTCCATCCACTTCCTCTTAAGAGAAACTCGATAGAGTACTGATTCAAAGACACAAAGGCAGATTTGGAGAAACAGACAATGCAACGAACAGTGAAAATTTTAACAAGTTAGAAAGTGGTGGACTTCCAGGAAGTTGGCAAATATACAGTGGTCAAGTGAGAATTGTAGGGAATCAGTGTTATGCAGATTTAGGATGTAGGTATTGCTGATGTGTCTTTTTATCTTTATTTTAAATTTTGGTTAGTTTGGACTTTATTAAAACATTTATTCCTGATAATTTAATAAGCGTATATATCTAAGTGTATTTTCCTCATGATTTCCAACTCCCCATATCTCCATCATAACATCTTCCTCATAATTTTCATTTATTTATTTATTTGTTTGTTTATTATTTACAGCTGGTTAGTTATCACTGCCTGAATATTCATTGATGTGGAGCCATCCACAGGAGCATGGAACTCCTATCACTAGTCAAGTACTCAAAAGAGCAAGATTCTTCCTCCTCCAGCAACTATCAACTGCTAATAGCTCTCAGTAAGGGGCTATGGCTGGAGATCACATCCTCCTCTCTAGCCTGAATTTGGCTTTCTTGATCTTGTGCAAGTAGGCAAGATGGTTCATGTTCATGATTATGATAGCTATATCACATATGTATATATGTCAAGAAGACTGTCTTACAAAACCCCCTCTGTCTGGCTCTTAAATTCTTTCCTTCTCCTTTCCCATGATGTTCTCTGGGCTTTGGAGGTGCCCAGGTCAATCCTGATGTGCCATTTACAATGGAGCACTCAATGTAACTTTCAGCACTTTGAGCATTTTGAATCCCCGCATGGACAGCAGCTTACACTAGGGAAAAAAAAAAAAGAAATAATAAAGCTTCTCTCAGCAAAGCTGAGAATAGCCCATGTCTATGGCATGAACATAAATATCTAAAAGCCACCTTGACAGAATATCATTTAAAAAATAACATTTTCAGCTTCTTCTCTAAGGTCTATGACCACTTCAACCATGGACTTTTGACCACGGTTATAGTAGGAATGTTCTGTATTAGTTTCTTCCTAATAATCTAATTGTTCCTGTATAATTGAGGGAAATAATGATTCTTAAAATATTCAGCAATATTTTATTTTAATTTATAAGAAAGCCAGAGCCTGTGGACATGTTTGGAGCTTTTTTCCAGTCTCTGACTTAGAAAAATGCTGCATTTCATTATAACTGATATTTTCTATGAGAGACATTAGTGTGTACTTCAGATTCGTTTTGTTGTTCAACTCAGTATATAGTTCTGTCACACACACATTTCATTAACCGGAATTTTATCTTTTTGTCATATTCAGAAGCAAAATCCCAGAGGAGGGCTCATAGGTATATGAAAGAGGCAGAAGGGAAGCACAAAGAGCCTCCGCCACAGGAAGCAAGCATCTCTAATTAAAATTGTATATGTATTTGTATCAAGAATTATATCATATGCAAAATGCCTTAAGGTATAGCTATATCTATTTTCCAATGAAAAATAAAGTAAAATGTGGCAACTGAAATAACATAGTCAGTAAGTGCAGCTCTAGTTACAATTTATGTTTTAAAGTATAATAGTAAGAAACATTTGCCTGTAAAGAGACATACATAAGGGAGATTTTTGATTTTGAAAAACATTTATATCATCTGTATTTTATTGCATTTTTGCAATTTAAAAATATGTGAGAAAGTAGCCAAATCCAAATTAGCTTGGGCTTGATAATTTGGAATAGTGTAGAATTCAAATATTACAGATTTTCTTAGACACAATGATGATCCAAATTATTACCTTTCTCCTTTGAGTACATGGCATCACTTTAAGCAGTCTGCTGACCCATTCAATTGCACACATCTCTTCTTCCTCCACTTTAAATAAAATGTACTCATTTGTTTCCTGAATAAATAGTTGTCATACTACCCCCACGTTACAGATTGCTTTCCTTTTGCTACTTGTTATTTAATCGGAGTTCCAATGTCAGTAATATGTTGCTAGGACTCTTTCATGTTGAGCTGTTATTATACCTCTGCTATCTTTTCTCCTGCCCACAAAGCCTGTCAAAATGCAAATTACTTTCTCTGACCGAAAATACAGCAGGAGCACAGCCTGGCTCCATTTCATACAAAACCACAGACAGATTTGTTAACAGCTGTTCTTGGGGTCTGTGCACGTAATGGAAACTTCAGAACCTCTCAGGGCCCACAGCTTCCCTGTCTGTTGCATGGGATATTTTGGGCAATGTATAATTAAAGGGCCTGTTTTAGTAAAATTGCACCCTGTGTAACAGATATTGAAAGGGAAAGGTGAAAGGTAACAGGCGTCAGTGCTCAATTTAGACTGAGCAGAGAATGAGCCCAGTGGGAGCTGCTGATTTGGCTTGGCTCAGGAGGGCACATTAAAAAAAAATCTCTGTGTTTTTACAGTACTCAAGTGACAAATGGAGCAATAAGACAATTAAAAATAGCTTTTCTTCCTTCCTTGGCTAACTGAGACTAGGGAAGATTGTAAACAGGTCTGCATTGTGGTCACCTAAATGTCATTATTGACTTAGTTGCCAGCATCACTTTTCCAAGGTTGACAGTGATTTACAGGGAGATAAACGATGCAGAGTTAAGCGAGTGAGGCAGACTTGATTTGGGTTCATGGATGCAATGAGATGTTCTAGCTGGTTAGCTTTCCATTGGGGAGCTTGCACACTGAACCTTATTTCACACAGAGCCTTTTGCATTTTTCCTTTTTTAAATTATTTTATTTTAGAATATAATTACAGCATTCCTCATTCTCTTTACTTCCCCCACACCCTGACCATTGCTCTCTTTCAAATGCATGGCTTCTTTAATAATTCTTTATTAGTACACACACACATATTATATATATATATATATATATATATTATATATATAATAAAACAGAAATACATCCTGCTCAGTCTGTCAAATTACTTACTCAATGATACTTGTGTATGTTTCAGGACTAACCATTTTATATTGGATAACAATCCCATGAATTCTTCCCTGGAGAAGACTACTCCTCCCACTTTCAGCATTCCTTGATAGTTTGCATTCTTTGTGTAAGGTTTCATTTTCTCCTCCTTTCATTGAAAATATATTTTTTCACAGATCCACCCTGTTTTCTGTTTCTCATTAAATCGCAAACAGTCTTTTGGGGAATAATAATATATAATATAAAATGAGAAAACAAAAATAACATATTTGAGAGAGCCAAAACAACAACAGAATGAAAAGAGCTCTAAAGAAGGCATAAGATAAAGATCCACTCATTCACGAACTCAAGAATAACATAAAAAGCAATAAAACAATTTAATTGAAAGCCATTAAATATATGCAAAGGGCCTATAGAGTAAAAAGGGAGAAATAGATATATTCATATATATATAATTTTATCATATTCATATCTATACAAAATTACAAAATAAAATATAAAAACTGTAAAAAATAAATTAAAAAAGGAAAGAGCCCTGCTGTGACATTATAAGGCAAAGAAACTCCAAAGATGCTCACAAGCTCTTTTTCTGCTGCTGGGCACGTGGCCTAGCTTTAAGAGTAGTTTGTTTCTCCAGTAAGAACACCTTGTGAAAAAAACTTCATTTTCATTTAAAAGTAGTTATCAATTGTAGATTGCTTTTAGGTTAGGAATGTAGACAGATATCCACTTCTGTCAGCTCTAAGACCCAAACTGTTTCAGATCCATGCCAGCCCTGTTCATTTTGCCTCAGCATCTGTGAGGTATGTATCAATTATGTAGATTTAGATATCCTTCTTTCCGTGGTACCCTCCATTCCTTCTGGTTCTTACACTCTTTCAGAAAGTTGACTGAACCACGAGTGGAGGGATTTGATTAAGACATCCCGTTCCAATGTCTCTCACTCTCTGCATAATGTCTGGCTGTGGGTCCCTGTGTTTGTTCCCATCTGTTGCAGAAGAAAGCTTCCTTGAAGATGGATGAGAAAGGCTCTGATCTATGAATACAGAAGAAAGTCGGTAGGAATCAATTTATTGCTCGTTTTACTTTTAGTTTGTTTGTGTTTGTTTTATAACAGTGGTATTTGGTTTTACCTTACATTTCTGGTCTAGTATCAGGTTCTCAGTCACCCAAGCATCATCCAGGATAGGTTCCATCTCATGAAGTAGGTTTTAAGACTCAAGGCCTTAAGTCCAAACAGATATTGATTGGTTACTTTCACAAGCTTCATGCCACCATTGCCCTAGCTTATTTTGGCAATAGGACATTATTGTAGATCAAAGGACTGGTAGCTGAGTTGTAGCTTCATTTCTTCTTTGGTAGCATGCAGAGTATTGTGCTTTAACAAAAATGCTGCCAGGTAAGGGTGAAGGTTCTATATAGGCCACAATTTGACTTCTCCCACAAATGGCCTTCTAATTTTAGCTATCTCTCCCCCTTAGTCCCTCCCTTGTGCCTCTTTTCCTTTCCCATCTCTACTAGATCCTCCTATTCGAGTCCCCATGCATTCATCCATGGCTATCTATTCTATGTTCCTGTTTAAGAAATATTTACCCGAGCTACACCTCACCCCTCACTCCTCTGCTCTATACCTAACTTCAGTGGTTCTTTGGATTGTAGATGGGTTATCATTGTCTTAAAAACTAATATTCACATATAAGCAAATATATACTATATTTGTTTTTCTAGGTCTGAGCAACCTCACTTAGGAATATTGAAGTTTTTCTTTCCTTCCTTTCTTCCTTTCTTTCTTTCTTTTTTCTTTCTTTCTATTTTTTTGGTTTTGTTTTTTTCTTTAGTTTCATCCATTTACTTGAGAATTTCATGATTTCATTTTCTTTAACAACTGAGAAAGACTCTTTGGTATAAATATACCACATTTTCTTTTTTGTGTTCTTCTGTTGAAGGAAAACAAGGTTGTTTCAAATTTCTGCCTATTACAAACAGAGCAGCAATGAACATGGCTGAGCAAGAGTCCCTGTGGTAGAATGAGATGACTTTTGCATATATACCAAAGAATAGAGTGTAGATGGAAGTTTTTGTCATACCCAGTCTCACAGCCATTTAGCCCCCCCATAAAACACATAGAGATTTGCATTAATTATAAACTGCTTGGCCTATTAGCTCAGTTTTATTATTAACTAGCTCTTACAACTTAAATTAGCCTGTAATTCTTGTCTATGTTTAGCTTCATGGCTTGGTACCTTTTCTCCGTAAGGCATTCTCATCTTGCTTCCTCTAAGTCTGGCTGGTGACTGTATCTTTGTCTTTCCTCTTCCCAGAATTCTCTTAGTCTGGTTGTCCCACCTATACTTCCTGCCTTGCCACCAGCAAATTAGCATTTTATTAAACCAACACAAGTGAGAAACTTTTACAGTGTACAAAAGCATTATCCCTCAGCAATGATGAATCCGGATCTTGAGGTCGATCAATTCCCATTTTCCTGAGGAACCATCATGCTCATTTCCCTATTACTGTACAATTTTTCACTCCCACCAGGAATGGATGAATATTTCCCTTATTCCACATTCTAGTCAGAATAAGCTGTCACTTGTTTCCTTCACTTACCCATCCTGACAGGTATAAAATGCAATTATTAAGTAGTTTTGAATTATATTTCCCTGACAACTAAGAACATTTCTTTAAGTATTTATCAGCCATTTGAGTCTCCTCTTTGGAGAATTCTCTGTTTAGATCTGTACTCCATTTTTAGGAGGGTTATTTATTTTGTTGTTATCTAGTTATTTTAAGTTCTCTATGTTTGGGATATTAGCCCTATACCAGATTTGTAGTAGGTAAAGGAACTTTTCCCATTCTATGTCTGCTTCTTTGTTTGAATGACTGTTTCCTTTGCAGTGCAGACACTGCTCAGTTTCATGAGGTCTCATTTATTGATCATTGATCTTGGAGTAGACGCTAAAAGTGTTCTGTTCAGAAAGTCTTCTGTGCCAATGAGTTCAAGGCCATTTCCTACTCTGTCCTATAAGATACATGTATCTAGATTCATGTTGAGGTCCTTGTTTATTTAGAATTAAGTTTTAAGCATGGTGATAGGGTTGACTTTTTAAAATATGGCATGAATTCATTTATAAGTGGATGTTAGTTGCTTTAGATTTGGATTTGGATTTGGCTTGCAAGTGATCTATTGATAAATTTTGCTTCTATGTTCATAATGGAAATTTTTCTGTTATATTCTTTCTTGGGTTTTTGAGCAGTTTGGTTATCAACATAACTGTGGCCTCATAAAATAAATGTGGACATATTCCTTTTGTGTGTGTGTGTGTGTGTGTGTGTGTGTGTAATAACTTGAAGATTATTGGTGTTAATTCTTCTTAGGAAGGCTTTTAGAATTCTGCAATAAAACTATCTGACCCTATGCTTATTTTGGTTGGGATACTTTTAATGACTACTTTCATTATTTCATTTCAATATGGGTTATAGCTCTGTTTAAATTGCTTATATCAGCCACTTTTTTTTTTTTTTTTTAGATTTTCCACTTTGTTGGAGAAATTCTTTAAGGCATGTATTTATGATTCTCTGGATTTCCTTCATATTTTTTGTTTTGTCCCCCTTTCAATTTCTAATTTTGTTACTTTGGATATTATCTTTCTACCTGCTAGGTAACTTGGATAAGTATTGTTAATCCTACTAATTTCTCAAAGAACTAATCTTTTATTTTATTGATTCTTCATATTGCTTGCTGTTTCTGTTGTTGTTTCTATTTTATTGGTTTCAGTCCTGGGTTTAATTTTTTGCTATTTATTCCTTTTGGGTGTCATTCTTATTTTTATTCTGAAGCTTTCATATGTGCTATTAAGTTAATAGTATGAGATTGCAACAGAATTTTTTTCAATTTTTTGACCTAATGCTATGAACCTGCCTCTGAAAACTGTGTCCCATTAGTTTGGATATGTTGTTTTTGTTTAATTTTCAGTCAATTCTAGAAAGTCTTTAATTTTTTCTTACTTTTGTCTTAACCAGTTTTTCATTCAATAGTGACTTTGTTTAGATTTCAAGAGTTTGTAAGCATTCTGTTTTCAGTTATTATTGATATCCAACTTTAATCCATAGTAGTCAGTTGTGATGCCCAGTATTATCACAATTTACTTGCATCTCTTGAGAATTGATTTGTGTCTGAAAATGTGCTCTATTTTTGATAAAACTCCATGAATTTCTGAGATACAATCTTTTTTACTTGGGTAAAATGTTCTGTATATACCTGTGAAGTCCATGTGGTTTATAACTCCAGTAATCTCCAGCATGTATCTGTTCACTTGTAGTTGAATGAGCTATCTGTTGGTGAGAATGGGACATAGAAATCTCCTATCACTGTGTTAGGGTTCAGGTGTTATTTATGATATACTTGTATGTCTTTCTAGAACTTAGGTACCCTTGTGTTTGTTATACAGATGTTGAGAATTGTAATATTCTTTTGGTATATCCTTCCTTTGATGAATATATAGTGTCCTTATCTATCTTTCCTGTAGTTTTGATTTGAAGTTTATTGTTTCAGATGTTAAAATGGCTCTTTCATCTTTGCTTCTCATGTTCATTTGCTTAGAATATTTTTCTTCCATTATTTTGCCCTGAGAAGACATCTATTCTTGATATTAAGGTGTTTCTTAAATGCAGAAGAAAAATAGATCCTGTTTTTAAATTCATTCTGTTAATCTGTCTTTTTACTGGGGAACTGAGACTACTATAGGTGGTAAATGGATACTGAAGGATAGACAATTCATTTTCTCCAGGGGAAAAGTCTCCTGCATAGAATTTCCAATCCCAAGTGACTATCTCTACACACGTGTACATATGAGCAGTACAAATGGACTCAGCAAGGTGTGTGTTTTTATGTGTTTGTGTGTTTTTGTTTTTATGTATGTGTATGCAAATAATTCAACAGTGATTCAAGAAGTAGTCATGAATTTATTTGAGAGGGGTCATGGAAGTAATTCCAGGAGGTGGAGAGGTAGGGGTGATATAGATATAGTTCTAATAAACAAAGTTATCAATAAAATAATATACAATATTTAAGTAATAAATTAGAGTTTTAAAAAACAACTAATACTTGGAAAACCATTTGTAAATCCTGTACTCTGTGTGCTGAAATCCTGTGTTCAACTTTTTATTTAATTGTCTTGAAATAGGTAGGTTAGGGCATGCATTTTATGCAAGAAATCTGAGTCTACCATGTGAAAGAAGAATATTCTACAGATATTAAGCAAAAAGATAGAGCAGTCGGAATTTTGGTTCATAACCACCTGTCTCAGGGAAACAGGATTTACACCTCAGATTAGGTTTTGCTTTATAAGGACACTACTTATTTTTATCACAATATAAATGCTTGTTTTATAAATATGTAATTCACTCCTACTTTTCAATTTATTCCTTCTACAAGCAGCAGTCCTTGGTAATATTGGCTTCCAAGTATAGAATGTAGAGCTGCTTACAAATCATGGGGGTGCTAGCATAAGGGACAGCAAATTATTCGTTTAAGTGCTCAGGAAAAACTTTATGCTTGATTTCATAATTTCCTAATGTTGAGATTTGAGACTGAATATTGATACCCAATGTCAAATTACCAAGTGAAAGTTAATACTTTGTCATTTTGTTAATACTCTCAAATGGTTAGAGAGTATTTTCCTCTTTCTTAAATTATGATCTCATTTTTATTTAGTAGAAAGGAAACCTAAACTCTTCTAGGTATAGTTTTTATCCAAGTGAAATAGAGCACCATAAAGCATTTTTGAACATGTTTTTAGTTGTGAGACGATAGTTACAATATTTATCCCTTCTCTTTCCTCCCTCTAAACCACCCAGATTTTTCCCTTGTTCTCTTTCAAATACATGGCCTCTGTTTTATTAATTACTGTTTGAACATCTGTACATGCATATACATTGGTAATCCTAAATTTAGCATGTTAGGTCTGAATAATGTAATTTTCTTGCATGCTTCCATGGATAATCATTTGGTATAAGATAATTAATTGGCGATCTTTTCCCTGACACACTATTTTCCTTTGTATGTTCATTCTTTCATTTTCTATCATTTTAGTTTTTGCTCTCTTACAGTTTTCTTCCTTCTTCCTTCCTTCTTTCCTTCCTTCCTTTCTTTCTTTCTTTCTTTCTTTTTGTGCATATGTTTTGGAATACAGTGGGACTGGAGTAAGACATAAGGACGTGTGAACAGGACTTAAACAGGTCATGCACTTCACGATTACTCTGATAGTGATTTGTAACCAAGTTTATCAGATTGTGGTTTGTGGAAAATGTCCATGTAAGAAAGAGTAAGTTGGCTAGTTGCATCAGAGGCCTTAATTATTCCTTCAAATATTATGAAGGAGATGTTTGTAATTTAACTATATTGTGCTTTATATCAAGAGCCTGGGCTTTTTAAAAGACCCCGTATGCAGTATTTGCCACAAAACATGAGGAAGTTGTCTTCATGTTGAGTATGAATGGTGAGGGAGAATGACTGCAACTTTTTTTAAGTAAACAGCTAACATCTGTCTAATACAAATCAAGAAGCAAAGACTAATACTTCATTTACATCAATAAACTAATGCTTATAAAAATCACAAAGTGAAATTACACATAAACAAACATATAGATTAATCAAACCAATTCTAAAGAATTCAGTACATAAAATAATAAAAAATACAATATATTCGCATGCTTCACATGACATCAAAAAAAACGATAGGCATTTATCCACTGACTATGCATGAGGAGATCCATCGCCAGTGTCCAGTGTCACAGATTAATAAGCAAAGGGCAAATTCTAAACTCCATGGAGCTTCAGTTTAGCACTAATCCCCTGCTTAACATGGTACACTAAAGTTGCCTTATACACAAACTAGCTCTGCACTGAAAACCTGCATGGTGCTTAATCAGGAGGTCAGGGACACAATGTTGGTTTCTCTCCTACTGTAGTCAAAGGAAGTTTCTTGCTGCTATGTCAGCAAGGTAGAGCAAGAATTTAAGTTCTCTGAAAGAACAGTCTTTACTCAACCACAGAATTATCTCTTGAGCCTCTTCTTAAACTTTAGAACACTGTTTCAAAACTGGTTTCGAAAAGTTACTTTGAGTGGCCACATGGCCCGACAGCCAGAAGTGGCACTCTCTGGGACCTTCAGAGGAGGACAGAATCTAGGATCCCCCAATTCCCTAAGATTTTCTGGCCATTAGTGGGATGTGTTCCTGCTGCTTGGCTTTCTTTACCCCATCCTACCCTGCCCCCAAGCCTGCCTTTTGCCTGCAAGGTCCTTGGAACCCTGCAACACAGCCTGCTTCAGTGCTAAGGGGATCTGAGAGGTGAGTCAGCACCCACAAGCCCTGACAGCCAGAAAACCCACTCTCCAGGACCTTACCAGTGGGCCAGAACCAAGGGGACCCTCTACAACTCCCTAGCTTTTCTTGCAAGCCAACTGGAAGTGTCCCTGCTGCTGAGCTTTCTGCCAACCCACCCTGCCCCCAAGTCTACCTTTTTCTCCTGTGAGGTCCTTGGAATCCTACAACACAGACTGCTCCAGTGCTGAGGGGACCTAAGAGAGAGCAGACCAAGAAAAACTTCGAAGTACTCAGTCAGCCACAGCAAAGGTTGGACCAAGACGCCAAGACTCTGCTGGCCTCATTTGAAGGAGGAGATGGGTAGGCACCAATGCAAGAATTTTTCCAACATCCTGAAAAGAAACATGGTAACACCAGAATCCAGTGTACATACAACTGGAGACTTGAACATCCTAACCCAGAAAAAGTAAAGGAAAATGACTTTAAACATAACTTTATGAAAATGATGGAGACCTTTAAACAGGAAGTGCAAAACTCCCTTAAAGAAATGGAAGAGAAGATGAACAAAAAGAAGAAATTAATAAATCCCTCAAAGATACCCAAGAAAAAGCAATCAAACAGGTAAAGGAAGTAGTTCAAGTCTTTAAGACTTGAAGAATGAAATGGAGGTAATAAAGAAAACACAAACTGAGGGAACTCTGGAAATGGAAAATGGGTAAATGAACAGGAACTACAGAGACAAGTATAGCCAATAGAATACAAGAGATAGAAGAAAGAATCTGAGGTGCTGAACACTATAGAGGAAACAGACTCATCGATCAAAGAAAACATTAAATCCAACAAATACTTAACACAAAACATCCAGGAAATCTGGGACACAATAAAAAGACCAAACCTAAGAATAATAGGGGTAGGGGCTAGAGAGATGGCTCAGAGGTTAAGAATACTGATTGCTCTTTCTGACATCCTGAGTTCAATTCCCAGCAACCACATGGTGGCTCACAACCATCTGTAATGAGATCTGGTGCCCTCTTCTGGCAAGTAGGCATACATGCAGACAGAACACTATATACATAATAAATAAAAAATCTTTTGTAAAATATTTTTTATGGTTTATTTAACTTTTATTTTATGTGCATTGGTGTGAAGATGTCAGATCCCCTGCATCTGGATCTTCAGACAGTTGTGAGCTGCCATGTGGGTGCTGGGAATTGAACCCTGGTCCTCTGGAAAAGCAGTCAGTGCTCTTAACCACAGAGCCATCTCTCCAGCCCCTAAATAAAAAGTCTTTAAAAATAAAGAATAATAGGGGTAGAAGAAGGAGAAGAACTCCAGCTCAAGTGCCAAAAAATATTTCAACAAAATAATAGGAGAAAACTTTCCCAACCTAAAGAAGGATATCACTATGAAGGTACAAGAAGCTTACAGAACACCAAATAGACTAGATAAAAAAAAAACCCTCACCATATAATAATCAAAACACAAAAAATACAGAATAAAGAAAGAATATTAAGAGCTGCAAAGGAAAGAGGTCAAGTAACATATAAATGTAAATCTATCAGCAATACACCTGATTTCTCAATGGAAATCATGAAAGCCAGAAGGTCTTTGATAGATGTGCTGCAGACATCTATATCCAGCAAGGCTTTCATTCACCATTGATGGAGAAAAAAAGAAATTCCATGACAAAAACAGATTTAAACAATATGTGTCCACAAACCCAGCCTTACAGAAAGTACTAGAAGGAAAACCTCAACCCAAGGAAGCTAACAACACCCACAATAGCACAGATATCTGTTAACCCTCCACCAACACAACTCAAAAAAAGGGAAACACACAAACACTACGACCAAAAAATAACTGGAGTTAACAACCACTGGTCATTAATATAGCTTAATATCAATGGACTCAGTTCACCTATAAAAAGAACCAGGTTAAGAGAATGGATATGAAAACACTATCCAGCATTCTGCTGTTTACAAGAAACACACCTCAACCTCAAAGACAGACACTGTCTCAGAGAAAAATGGTGGGGAAACGGACCTAAGAAACAAGCGGGTATGGCGATCCTAATATCTAACAAAATTGATTTCAAACTAAAATCAATCAAAAGAGATGGAGAAGGATACTTTATACTCATAACATGAACAATTCATCAAAATGAAGTCTCAATCCTGAATATCTATGCCCCTAATATAAAAGCATCCTCATATATAAAAGAAACATTACTAAAACTCAAATCACACATCAAACCCCACACACTAATAGTAGGAGATTTCAACACTCCTCTCTTGCCAATGACAAGAGAGGAGTCTCTTGTCTCAAACAGACAGAAACTTAACAGAGAAATAAGAGAATTAACAGATGTAATGAATCAAATGGACTTAACAGACATCTATAGAACATTCCACCAAACAGGGAAGAATATACCTTCTTCTCAGCACCACATGGAACCTTCTCAAAAATTGATCACATACTCAGTAGCAAAGCAAGCATCCACAGATACAAAATAATTGGAGTAACAGCTTATGTCTTATCAGATCACCATGAAGGAAAATTAAAATTTAACAACAATACTACCCCCCAGAAAGCCTACAAACTTATGGAAACTGAACAGTCAACTACTAAACCACCCCTGGTTCAAGAAGGAAATAAAGAAAAAAATCAAAGTCTTCCTTGAATTCAACAAAAATGAAGACACAACATACCCTATGAAAGCAGTGCTAAGAGGAAAGTTCATGCCACAAAGTGCCCACATAAAGAAAACAGAGAAAGCTCACATTAGCAACTTAAAAGCACACCTAAATGTTCTAGAAAAAAAAAAAGAAGAAGAATCAGATTCGCCCAGGAGGAGGAGAAGACTAGAAATAATCAAACGGAGGGCTGAACTCAACAAAATAGCAACACAGAAAGCAATACAAAGAATCAATGAAACAAAGAGCTGGTTCTTTGAGAAACTCTGCAAGATTTATAAATTCATATCAAACTAATCAAAAGGTGGAGAGAGAACACCCAAATTAACAAAATCAGGAATGAAAAGGGGGACATAACAGAAGACACTGAGGAAATTAAGAGAATTATTAGGTATTACTACAAAAGCCTGTGCTCCACAAAATTGGAAAATGTAAAGGAAATGGACAACATTTTAGATAGATACCACATACCATAATTAAATCAAGACCAGGTGAGCAATTTAAATAGACCTATAAGTTGAAAGGAAATAGAAGCTAACTGTCATCAAAAACCTCCCAATCAAAAAGAAAAGAAAAAAGAAAAAAAGCCCAGGGCCAGATGGTTTTAGTGCAGAATTCTAACAGAACTTCCCAGAAGAGCTAACACCTATATTCCTCAATGTGTTCCACATAATAGAAACAGAAGGGTCATTGCCAAACTCTTTTTAATGAAGCTACAGTTACCCTGTTACCAAAACCACACAAAGACTCAACCAAGAAAGAGAATTACAGACCAATCTCATATATGAACATCGATGAAAAAATTCTCAATAAAATACTGGCAAACCAAATCAAAATACACATCAAAAAAATTCATCCATTATGATCAAGTAGGCTTCATCCCAGAGATGCAGGGCTGGTTCAACATATGAATATTAATCAATGTAATCAATCATATAAATAAATGGAAAGAAAAAAATATGATCATTCCATTAGATGCCAAAAAAAGCATTTGACAAAATTCAACACCCTTTTACGATAAATGTTTGGAGAGATTAGGGATACAAGAATCATATCTAAATATAATAAAAGCAATATACAGTAAGCCAACAGTTAACATCAAATTAAATGGAGAGAAACTCAAAGCGATTCCACTAAAATCAGGAACAAGACTAGGCTGTCCACTCTCTCCATATCTCTTCAACATAATACTTGAAGTTCTAACAACAGCAATAAGACAACATAAGGAGATCAAGGGGATTCAAATTGGAAAGGAAGAAGTCAAACTTTCGTTATTTGCAGATGATATGATAGTTTATATAAGTAATCCCAAAAACTCTACCAGAGAACTCCTACAGCTGATAAATACCTTCAGTGATGAGGCACGATACAAGATCAACTCAAAAAAAAAAAATCAGTAGCCCTCCTATACACAAAGAATAAAGAAGCTGAGAGGGAAATCAGAGAAACCTCACCTTTCACAATAGCCACAAATATCATAAAGTATCTCGGGGTAACACTAACCAAGGAAGTGAGAGATATATTTGACAAGAACTTTAAGGCCTTGAAGAAAGAAATTAAAGAGGATACCAGAAAATGGAAAGATCTCCCATGCTCCTGGATTGGTAGGATCACCATAGTAAAAAATGATAATCCTACCAAAGGCAATCTATAGATTCAATGCAATCCCCATCAAAATCCCAACAAATTTCTTCACAGACATTGAGAGAAAAATAATCAACTTCATATGGAAAAACAAACAAACAAAAAAGCCCAGGATAGCCAAATCAATCCTATACAATAAAAGAACTTCTGGAGGCATTACCATCTCTGACATCAAACTCTATTACAGAGCTACAGTAATGTAAACAGCTTGGTATTGGCATAAAAACAGAGATGTTGACCAATGGAATTGAATTGAAGACTTGGATATTAATACACACACCTATGAACACCTGATTTTTGACAAAGAACTAAAATTATACAATGGAAGAAGGAAAGCATCTTCAACAAATGGTGCTGGCATAACTGGATGTCAACCTGTAGAAGAATGAACACAGACCCATATCTATCACCATGCACAAAAATCCAGTACAAATGGATTAAAGATTTCAATGTAAATCTGTCCACACTGAACCTGACAGAAAAGAAAATGGGAAGTAGCCTGCAATGCATGGGCACAGGAGACCACTTCCTATGTATAACCCCAGTAGCACAGGCAATAAGATCAACAATGATTAAATGGGACTGACAAGCTTCTGTAAAGCAAAGGACACAGTCAGTAAGACAAAAAGGCAACCTACTGAATGGGAGAAGATCTTCTCCAATCCCACATCAGACAAAGGACAGATCTCCAAAATATATAAAGAACTCAAGAAACTAGATTTTAAAATTCTAAATAACCCAATTAAAAATTGAGTACTGAACTAAACAGAGAATTCTCAATAGAAGAATTTCAAATGGCCAAAAGATACTTAAGGACATGTTTAACCTCATTAGCTATCAGTGAAATGCAAATCAAAACAACTCTGAGATACCATCTTACTCCTGTCAGAATGGCTAAGATCAAAATCACTAATGATAGCTTATGCTGGAGAGGATGTGGAGTAAGGAATCACCCATCCATTGCTGGTGGTAATGCAAACTTGTGCCACCACTTTGGAAATCAGTGTTGCAGTTTCTCAGAAAATTGGGATTCAACCTACCACAGGATCCAGCAATACCACTTCGGGAATAAACCCGAAAGATGCCCAATCTTACTACAAAAGCATTTCTTCAACTATGTTCATAGCAGCATTATTAGTAATAGCCAGAACCTGGAAACAACCTAGATGCCCCTCAAGGGAAGAATGGATAAAGTGTGGCACATCTACATATTAGAGTACTATGCAGCAGTAAAAAAACAATTACATCTTGAATTTTGCATGCAAATGGATGGAAGTAGAAAACACTATCCTGAGTGAGATAACTGAGACCCAAAAATATGAATATGGTATGTACTCACTCATTAGTGGATTCTAACCATAAACAAAGGACATTGAACCTATAGTTCATGATCCTAGGGAAGCTAAGTAATAAGGTGAACCCAAAGAATAACATATATAGATCCACCTGGAAATTGGAAGCAGATAATAATAATGCCTGGAAAAAGTTCGGAGCATGGGGGTGGGGAGTAGAGGGAAGGGGAAAGAGGGAAGGAGAGGGGAGAAGGGGAGGGTTGGGAAGAGCTTGGGGAAGTGGAATGGTTGAGATGGAGGAAGGATGGATATAGGAGAAGGGTAGGAGATATCTTAATTGAGGGAGCCATTTTGGGGTTGGCAAGAGGCTTGGCTCTGGAGGGGTTCCCAGGAGTCCACAGGGATGACCCCAGCTAGGACCCTGGGCAGTGGAGGAGAGGGTGCCTGAACTGGCCTTGTCCTGTAGTCAGACTGATGACTATCTTGAATATCACCATCGAATCCGGTGACAGAGACAGTCTCACATTGGATCACTGGACTGAGCTCCCAAGGTCCAGTTAAATAGAGGAAGGAGAAAGAATATGAGCAAGGAAGTCAGGACCATGAGGGATTCACCCACTGAGACAGTGTGCCTGAGCTAATGGGAGCTCACCAACTCCTGCTGGACTGGGAATGAATAAGCATGGGATCAAACTGGTCCCTTTGAATGTGGTTGACAGTTGGGACAGGCTGATGGGCCAATGACAATGGCACTGGGATTTGTCTCTATTGCATGTACTGGCTTTTTGGGATCCTAGTCTCTTCAGATGCATACCTTGATCAGCCTGGATGTAGTAGAAAGGGCCTTGGACTTCCCACAGGGCAGGGTGCCTTGCCCTCTCTTAGGACTGGAGGGGGTGGGGGAAAGGGTTGTGGGGGGAAAAGGAGGGAAGTGGGAGGAGGGGAGGAAGTGGGAATTTTGATTGGTATTGTTTTTAAAGTAATAAAAAAATGAAAGATTCTTCATTAAAGTTTCATAAAAGGAAATTCATTAAAAGTGTGTCAGTAACAATTCACAATGACACATAATCATCATAGGAATTTTGATGTTAGTGAATTTCTCCATTGTTCTAACAATGTGTTTAAGTCACACAAAATTATTGATAAGTAAAAATATGTTGACTGATAGACATAAACACACAAAGAAAAATATTAACAAGCAGACAGTATACTCTAATTAAGAACACAATATTTCTTTTGAGGCATTGATGAATTCTTTCTGTTCATACAAGCATTTTTGACTTTCACTATAGAGTCCATTTTATGCTATGCATTTCTAAAAGTCAAAATATGTGCAAATTTTATTTTATATTATGATGCTGTATTTAAAATTTTATAAATACTGTTAATAACGGGCATACATAGATATTGTTTATAAAAATTCCATAGGTAACAAAAGGTACCTGGTTAATCTCTGACTTATTTCTGGTTGTGTGCAAGCTTAGTAGAAATTTTTCAGTTTCTAAAAGAAATCATTTACATTTTCAATAAAATATATTTCCCAAATGATTTTTATATCATGACATCACTTCAGACAAAAAAATGTAAAGAGTATGAGACAATTTTAACAAAATTTAGGAAATTCTGAAGGAAATACCATTTTTATTTATTTAATTAAATTTCTGGAATTTGGGAGTTCAATTTATTTCTTTTTATTTTTAGTTGTTCCTATATATTATAGATAATTTACTCTTAAGTATTTTCATCACTTCAACCAAATTTGAGTATCCTACCTATACTGAATTCTTATTTCTAACAATAATTCACTACCAGACACTTTTGTTCAACTTTTATTAAATTGCTTTCCTGAGTGACCTAAAAATTACTTTTAAAACAAATTATGTTTTAAAATACTAAAAGAAAAAATCAACAAAAGGTTTAAATACATTTATAAAGATGAATTAATTTTTTTCATTTTCAATATTTTTCAAATCACTTTTAATTATTCTTTGGTACTTAATTAATTTACAATCTACTTTGATCCATTACACCCCTAACTAAAGACACAAACACAGATGCTTATTCAAAAATAACATATAGATATGCATAAACACATTTACTTTGTTTACAAATTCTACAGTCTGGGGTCTTGGGAATTGTATATCTGGATAAAGTACTTACTGTGCAAACATGGACACTGCAGTTTTAATCTCCAGAACCCCTGTAAAATCTAGGCAGATGTGATGGCCATCTGTGTTACCAACCATAAGTCAGAGAGAGATAGGGAATCTCCGAACTAAAATAATTAGATAGACTATTCAGAATTACTGAACTTCATTTTCAGCAAAAACCTCTACCTCAATAAATAAAAGTGGAGAACAATCTATGAGAAAGACGGCCATCAAGGTCAGAATAGAGGAATGTGATTATGTTTGTTTCAAGGATTTACAAATACAGAACTATCTCTTTGTCACATAAAGTGTATCAGTAGCAGGATGGTAGAAGTAAGCCTGTAAGGCAATACTGATTCAGAGACAGGATAGATACTCTCAGTATCCACTCTTCCTAATGTTATCATAGCAATGATAACAGTAGCTCAGTTATTAAATTCAAGCACAAGGTACAAATAGATTCACAGGGAACACTGATTAGCAGATGGATTATAGTAATCAGGCCCCAAGGACAGCAACGCAGTCAGTGCTAGTAGAAAGAATTACATCTGGAGAATTGGACCATGAAAAATTTCATAAACAACTGGAGGAATAACTACTTTGTAAGGGATTGGCCTTAGAAATGTGTAATCTGAAATATGAACACCAAGATTACATGTGAGCTTTTTATGTTACCACTAATTCAAGACTACAGTAGAAATGGGTTTTTCCCTGTTGATTTCACATTTCTTATGTTAAGAGCTTGTGTTACAGGACTTTGCTAACATCAACCCAAAATTTGGAGCATGTTATTATTAAATAATTCTTCTAGATTCATTCAACCTTGAAAATTCCAAGAAAATTAATTATGAGAATTATGCTGAAATATTTTCTGACATAAGTGGGGGCAGTTGCATGAGGTTGTACCACTATTTTCAAAGATTACTTTCTTAGTACTCTATTGTGCTTTAAAAAATTACCAAAATTTTCTACTAGCAACTGATGTTATTGTTTCCTCTGGAAAGTAACAAAGCCTTGTCCTGTATTTGGTTCTCAAAGATCTTTGTTCATTTCTTAATTAGGAATTCCAACCATAACAGTTGCTGTAGTTTATGTAAAAATACTGTAGATGGTTCAGTTGTAAATTTCATGTAAGATTTAACCATGCTATTACACCCACAGGGTAACTGAAAATAAGAAATACATTCCCAAGCATATCTGGACTGACATGCTAAATTATATACGTAGGCTTTAAAAAATAACATGGTTCTATCCTTCCTCTTTAAGCAGGTATAATTTAATTTTAGCTTTGGTTTTTCTCCTGTCAGATAGAGATAGTCATGACTTAGAAGGGAAGCATCTACTCCATAATTACATCTGATTCATCTGAAGTCTCAAAACTATAACAAAGAGCATCAGCATCCTTCTAAATGCTTCTGAAGAGTATAGGTTATCACTGACCCTTGGTTTACCTCTCCTCTCACTCATCACACTGAGCCCTGAACTGCTAAAAGTGATTTTCTAATATTTGACTTCTCTAGCAACTTGGAAATAATGATATTTTTGACTCAATCTTGAGAACTGTCCAGAAATTGTTTCAAAGAAAAGTTATTATTACTGCTTGAAAGAAACAATTGTCTACATTTTTAAATCAATGTCCACCTCTGTGCTCCATTTCAAATGTTCTTAAATATTCCTTCTTTGTGAGTACATGTGCCTCTTACATTCATGCTAAATATCTTTCTCAGTTTTCTGCTTTTTACCTGGTAATGCAAAATTGTTCTGCCATGATTACCTCTACTCTTCTAAGAGCAGATAGTTAGTATGCTAATTGTCACAAAGTACCAGGAATTTAATATGAATTACCAGCTATCTGCTATTCTTTAGTTTATAACTGTGCTGTTTTTGCAAATAGATTGTATGTCAAACTTATTGGTCTGTACCATTGATTGTACTTTATAGAAATTTATGTCTTATTATCCCAATTTGAGTGTTATAAGTATGAATTTGAAATTACATGGAAAATGTCTCAGTGTTCACTATGGAATATATGAAACATGTCAAGAGTACCTATAAACTGGGAGCAACATTCCAGTATTGCTGTTACAAAGTCATTATATTTGTAGTAAAGAGGAATATGAGAAATATACAAGGTTTTCATATTTCTCCAGAGAAACCAGCTATAATTTTTTCACATTCTTCCCAAGTAAGGAAAAATAACTAAAATATTCAGATATTCCAGCAGCATTATTGTTATCTTGAGAACTAATATCACAGTAAACTATCTCACTTGTAATAAATATTTCTCAGCCAATAGAAAAGTATTATGAGTGTAAATGCTATTTTGAAAGCTTGCACAAAAAGCAAGCTTTGTTAAACATGAGAGATGTGAAAAGCCCTTGATTGTGTTGCCCAAACATGCTCTGTTTCATCTCTAACATCACTGAAATGCACTCTTCTCATTACAGTCACAGCCCATGAGATGATCAGGAACAGGTCCTCTCATGTCTCCATATATTTGCAGATGTACTTACATTGTTCTCTAATGTTCTTTGCCATTTTCATCCTGTTGATATTGCCTTCATTCCTAGCATTGCTTTACTTCTACACATTTATGCACTGTAGTCACTGAACTCGTTCACTCCTATTTTATTTCCTATTAATTGTCAACATTACTATCTGAAACAGCATTTCTGAAACTACATGGTAACACTTTTCTTGGACTCTCTTAAAAATGGAAGTAAATTTTGCTGCATTGCTGGGTTTTATTGCCACATGAATCTCCAATGATCCTTGTATTGTTGAATAAGTAATTAATTATTGTTTAATAAGTAATTAATTATTCAGTGTTGATCAACAGAATTGTACTATTGTACCATAAGGCTTTAGATAACTTGCACATTGTTAAAATTCAGAATAATATTTTTATCAAAATTAGAGTTTTTATGTAGGACTAGCTGTTCACTTTTTTATTCCTCTATAAACCAAAGATGGTCTGAAGAATTATGTAGTTACTGTCATTCAAAAATATTACTGGGATATGATCTTTTAATATGCATTTATTGTGTGTGTGTGGTTAGGTGCACCAAGAAGTCCAGAAGAAGTCATGGGATGCCTGGAATCTTGAGATAGACAGTTATGAGTTGCCAAATATGGATTCTGTTAACTTAACTCTGGTTCTTTGTAAGAACAACAAATGCTGTTAACTGCTGAGTAATCATTCCAGGCCCTGATCCAGAAATTTAATACTAGAATTTTAGAAGATACACTTTCATCTGTGAATAAGACACCAACACTAAGCATCTCTGTGGTATAAGAAAAGTAGGGTGATAAACTTTGAAGTAGCATTATACTAGGTCAAATCCTCCTATGAAAGAATTCATCACACTGAATCATTTCCACTTTCTGATTCTTCAGAAGCTTAAGGATTCCTAATGAATATCTGTACTGTTAGAAAATAAATGCCTTGACTTTGAAACCTATACTTTTAGGACTTCAAATGTGAATTATAATGTAATATGTAAAAAACCTGTAGCTTTGGTTAATGAATCCCAACTGTAAAATATAACTGGAATATTTAGGTGGTGGGGAAGAAATAATATCAAATGGAATCAAAATCTTTTAACATACATTTCTTATTCCAGGACATAACAGATGCTTATACATAGCTGAAATATCATTTAAAATGATTTTGGCACAATTTCATTATCACAAAAATCATGATTTCCAGAATTAAATATGTGAATTTTTGTGATTTAGTGTTCATGTATTCATTCATAAAATAGTTTCCAAAAATGAAGATTAATTTAGAGTATGCCCAGAAAAATTCAGCAGCAAATATAGCCAGGAAATTAAAAATATGAGGTATAAATTAGTCAAGTATTTATATTAATCAACAATATATACTTAAGCCAAGAATATACATTACGCCTGCAGTAAATGAGAATGCTTGCCTTTCTTCCAAAGAACCCAAGGTTGTCTCTCAACACCCATATCAGGCAGCTTACTACTGCCTATAATTTCAGTCTCAGGAGATCCATGCCCTCCTCTAGCCCCCATGGTATCTGTGTACATACGTCGCAGGCACATCATTCTTTAAAAGAATGGAATAGAAGAATATAAAACAAAGTTCTATGGAAGGTAAAAGCAGAACAATTTAATACACTCCCAAGTATGTGAGAATTAACATATATACACTTGTTTTATTATAATTATAAATTCCTTCTGTTTATGAAGAGACAAAAACTAGAACAAACTAAGAATTGGAGGAAATCAACATACTTTCTTCCTGAAACTTTAAAAACAGCTTTTGTGCTCATGAAAGATATGATTCATGCCAATCATAGAATAATTAAATGAGATTAACTGAAGTTCATTAAGCCCTCTTTCAGACAGAAAGACCATCTGTCTTCAAAGTAAAGGCGAAACTGCTAAATAAATTAATTGCCTTGTGTCAAATTTAGAAAACCTGTGAGAATGATCCAGTGCAGAATCCTTGGTGCTGTGCAACTTAGCAGTAACCTGAGATCCAAGTTTAAGAAATCTCCACAGCAGCAGGCTATGTACAGAGTATAGGTGTAAAACGTTGCAAAAAAAAAAAAAATCTGAGAACCAAGATCAAAGAACTGCAAAAAGAAAAGAGCACAAGGGAAATTTGCATTACAGAAATAGACATATCTCTGCCTTCTATGACTAAGCCCCAAGACATCAAGGAAAGATGAAAACAGTACCAGAAGTTCTGGTGACTGGAAAGTTACAGGCCACTGGGACTTCCCTTTTCAACCCTGCACACAGCATCTGAGCAAGCCTGCTTGCCTCTGACTACACAAAGAAAGGAAGAATGCAAAGGAGGGTTGGGCTTTAATTCCTTGGTGTCACTGTAGCTAAAACTTCAGACTTCGTGGGGACAAATCCCATACATACAACTCTGGAAGAGCAGGAATGACTTTGTCAAATTTTAAGAATAGAAAGGAGGGCAAGAGCGATAATCAGAATAGTACACCTCTATAAAGCAATGTATTATTATTTAAGAAAAGTCAGTGTGAACAACTGCACTATGAGAATTGTGACATACCTGATATATACATAATTTTCCTTGTCAGTCTTTTTAACCTCAGAAATAGCAGCACATGAATATTTCCTAGTTCTTAACACTTTTCTTCTGTTTGTGAGCAATTTTAAGTTTGTCCTACCAAACAACTTTGGGTAAGAATTTCGTGACAAAAATTAAGTTCTTGTTTCTAGATGCCAGCACTCTGCAGGGTTCCAGTAACAGTGTGAAGTCACTTGAACCTGCGGCCCACAACTCCTTTGAAGAAGTTCTCCCAAAGTGTCTAAACAAGTGTGAGATTTCAGAAACACGTAGCCAGGTATCTTTTTTCTATTCACAGTTCCTTCTTTATTTCACACAAGGAATTACCCCTTCATTTTTCCGTTTCATTGTCTACCTGCTTTTGAGTCTAAACATCTTTGCCTACTGGTATCAATAGATGCCCTTCTCTCTTTGTATACTCTGCTGGTTTCCAGTGGGCCATACTTCCTCATTATTTAAACATATAGGAATCCATTTGACATTTATTTTAGAATAAAAATATGTTCACTTTATGAGCACAAAAAGTATAAATATATAAATATCCTATAACATTTTAATTTATTCTTTAACAATTTAATACATGTATATAGTATTTATTGATCATATTCATCCCATTGCCTTCTGTCATCTCAGTCCCATTCCCACTCATCCCATTCTTCTTCATAGAGAGTGCCCTTTCTGACTTTACATTATTTTGTCATTAAAGTTTATAAAAAACTGAACGACCCAGTCTTGTGTTAGTCTTAGGCCTGCAAGCTGACCATGGTGTTATAATTAACAATTGCAAGACACTTCTGTCATAGCCAGAAGGCAGTACTCCATCATACTTATCATCATCCAGTCTTTATGGTCCTGTTTTTAATTTTTTAAATTTTTTTCATGTAATAAGTTTAGATCATGTTTCCCCCTACTCCAGCTTCTCCCAGATCCTTACTAACCACCCAATTTGAACACATTGTTCCCTCTCTCTCCAAATTCTACATTTTTCTCTAAGTCTTACAGAGGTAAAAATAAAATAGATGTCTCATTTAGGGCTGGGTACTGAAAAATCATTAATTCTCATTTTGATCAGTGATACATGTCTTTGTTGCCTTTCAGCTACCACAAACAGAAGCTTCTCAGACTAAGAATGAGAGAGCTGTCCACTAATCAGAATGATAAAAAAATATATTTGAAACAGTTAACACCACATCTATTTAGTGAAATGACACTGTAGATTTCCCCAACAGGTACATGCTAGATCCCCAGTCATGAGTTCTTGATCAGGTCTACAGTACCAGGCATTCTCTCCAAGAGTGCAGCACTCAAATCCCATCAGGAAGTGACTAGGTAATGTCATCAGAGACTCTTCATTCATTCCCAGCAACCTAGACCCGAATAATCAAATAGAAACTATGTTTCTTGACCTATTAGCTCAGGCTTCTTATTAACTAACTCTTAAGTCTTAAACTAAACCTTTTCTATTAATCTTTGTATCAGCATGAGGATCTGATGTCTGTCTCCTTTGGCAGCAATATGGCATCTTCCTTACTTTACCTACTTTCTCTCTATATCTCTCTTCAGATTTCCCACCTGGCTTTACTCTACTAAGCAATTGGCCAAAACAGCTTTATTCATTAGCCAATAAAAGCAATACATACAGAAGGACATCCCACATCATATCCCCTTTCCTGTCTAATTAAAAAAAGTAGGTTTTAACTTTAACATAGTACAAATGCATGTGGCAAAACAGTTATCAAGCAAGAATTACAGTTACAATATTTAATCTATTTGTATCTGGAAAATTAAAGAAAATACAATATCACCTATTTTATCTTTGTGAGCCTAAAGTTTCATATCTAATTTATCTTTTATCATAACTAAGTAATACTATAACTACCTGTCCTCAACTCTTCAAAGACCCCCACACGGATATAATATTACCTAAGTAAACAGTAAGTGCATTGTAAGCAACTTCCAAAACTAGAATTGACAGAGACATCTCACTGCCTGGAAAGTCACCAAAGTTCTTTTATAATGTATGGATGTCCATATTCAGCCTATAGTCCCATAGTATCTCACAGACTTTTCCATGAAGCAGAAATTTGAAAGACTGTTTTGCCTATCTTGTCAATTTGTCAGTCACTCTCTTCTGCATCCTGCAGAATTTCTGGCAGTTTCTTCTGTGAGGCAGGAACCCTGAAGGACGATCCCATCTTTTGGAATATTTAGCAGTCATGTTTCTGTTGGTCCTGTATGTCCAGCTCATATAGCATACCATTAAGTAGTCTAGACAAGAGTAGTTTCTTGCCAAAATGACTAGCAAGCTCCACAAGGAGCTTCTATGATGTCCATCATCCTCTTGAAGTATGAAGTGAAGATATGTCTCACTGTCAAGGAAAGTCTAAGTTCTTAAAACATTTTAAATGCCCTATTCTGTAGGTCTTTGAAGTATTGAAGTTGTTTATCTAACTGAAATATATTTCTATATATCTAGGAAACATAATAAACATGACTGAAAGTTTGGTTATTATAGAAGACTATCTACTAATGTGTATTTCTTAATTATATATTGTATTTTTAAACAAGCTGCACAAACACAATACCTTAATCAAGAGCAGAAATATACATATAGCAAAATTGAACTTAAATTTGTATTAATAAACCAATATCCATACCAATGCAAAGTATTCACCTCTATAACATATCCCCCTTTAAATTTAACAAACATTTATAAACAATCATTTAAGAAATTTGGGGTTGTTTTATCCAAACTGCTTCCTGCTATTTGTTGCATGAAGTATTTTCGGTTTCTTGAAGGCCTTTCAGGGGGATCTTGTTCCATTAAACCACATTAGCTGTAAGGAATCCACAGGTTCTCATCTTCTGGGAAAATAAAAGCAGAACCTCTTTTCTAAAGCAACATATCCTTAGACTCAAATTTTGAAATAAAGATACCTTTATGTTGGCTTAACTAAGCAGTGACCAGAATAAAATGTCTCTGTGCAGTCAAAGAGTTCAAAGAAAATGCAATAAAAAGATAATCCAGACTCTCTGTGTACATTTCATCTTTAAGTGACTTATTTTTCTTTACTCCTTTAATCTATGACTGCATGTATTCTTTTATTTTAATTTTACTGTCTCTTTAAAGACTTTGTTTTATTTTTTTTAAACCATTTACTTCTTTTTATAATGTCTATATTCTTTTTACTCTCTCTCTCCAGATGCTGAGTACATTTTTTAAACACACTGTGATTTGTTCAGAGGTTTATTACTGTTTGAATCTGTCTTTATTGAGCATCTGTAGTCATTTTCTGACCAGGAATGTTTTTAAAATAGTAAGCAGATAGGTCACACTGGCCCTGATGCTGGCTCCACCCCTCTCAGCCTTTCAATATGGCAGAGGCACCTTTACTGCCAGCTCTGGAACTACTGGGTGAGAGGAGCATGGAGCACACAGAGGCTTATTGTCTGAGTAAAAGCTAAACCTGCCATGCAGTGCACCATATGGCCTGGAAACATTTTTGTGGTTGGTGGCAGAAATTTGCCATGCTCTCCTACCTGTGCACACCTAGCATACATGACTTGGTGGTTGCTCAGGCAAAGAGTGCTAAGCTGCTGTCATGCTCTCAACTACTTTCCTACTTTCCATTAACCCAGAGCAGGTCGACAAGGACCCAGACCTGAAGTGAGTGCCAGGCAATACATGCTATCCCCAGTCGTTCAGGTGCCACTTTGTAGACAGAGATTTCTTATTCATTTGCCAGCCACTCAGACCCAAATAACCACACAGAAACTATATTAATTAGAATACTTCTTGGCAAATAGCTTAGGCATATTTCTAGCTAACTCTTACAACTGAAATTAACCCATTCCTATTGTTTTGTGTTTTACCACAAGGCTAGTGGTTTACCAGTAAGGTTCCAGGGTATCCATCTCATTCAGCAATTACATGGAGTTTCCTCAACTCCAACTACTCTCTCTACATCTCTGTTTGGATTTTCCTCCTTGTTTTAACTCTGTTAAACTATTGGCTTAAAGTAGATTCTTTATAAACCAATAGCAATAAAACATATTCATAGCATACAGAGGGGAATTCTGTATCAGGGTAACCCCTAGATATAGTAGCAATTGTCATATCTTCTCTAGTAGATTGGTATTGCAACTCTCAGATTCTCTGCTCAATAAGGCCAGTAATGATTTTTACACCAGGATCCTGACTATCGTCTTTTAGACAACACTCATGAAGTCTAGCTATTAGACAGAAGCTTCTGCTCCTACTTTAGCTTGATTTCTTTTTCTTTAAACAAAATATCATTGACAATGAGGTTTTGTTACCTAGATTTAGTGGGTAACCAATAGCAAAAACAACAGCCTGTGTTATTCTTTATCTTCAAAATTCCTTAAAAGTTTTTGTAATATTTTATTGTACTAAATCATTAATATATTAGAATATTTTATAGAATATATTAGAATAGTTTTAGTTACAGAAGCTAAGAAGAACCAAACAGATGAATATTTAAATTATAGATTAATAAATACAAACTTAAATATCCTAACCTTCTATTCTTGTTATTAAGGTAATTACAGAAGATTCAAGTCAATAACAGTTATTCTCTTATATTTGGAACTTAAAACACGTTATTTGACTAAATATAAGACATATTGATAATATTATTCTGAAACGTGTTGCTTTCCTATTTCAAAAAATAACCTTGACTCTGTCTTGCAGTGTCTGTAGCATCTTATTACCTATTTTGATAGTCTAATTTTGTGGTTAGAAAACTGGTATGTGAATAATAGGTTTGTGCTATGATGTCATCAGAGCAATTATTTTCCATACAATTAATTAGCAGTCTAGCTTTAAAAGTGTTTTTATATATTTTAATGACAGAAATTGAGAAGTCTTTCACAATTTTCTTTTACATTTGAGATAAAAGTTAAAACTTGTTCTTATGCATAGATTTAACTTATTCTTGGACATATAGTACAAAAATGGTTGAGTAATGTTTTGATTTTCAGTATAGTCTGCCAATAGCATCAATATTACGCATGTATTCTTGTTAAATTTATTTAATAATAACAGAAAATTACAAGAGTATGAATCTATTTTATGTTATTAGTCAGGCAATGAATCCACAAATTATTCCAGAATATTAATAAATATGTTGACAAGAGCTTGATAATTTTTTTCACAAGCATTCTGTTAAATAACTATAAGTTCATTTGTGGCATATTATGGCATTACTTTTTGAATAAGTTAAGCATACCTGAAGTATCTGTGGATATCAAGAGTGTAAAAAGGGAACAATAGTATAGAGGAACAAACAGGAACCCTGAAGATAGGATTACTAGAACACAGTGGTTATGAGGAAGAAAATAAGGAAAAAAAAACAAGTGGGGATGTTTACCTGAGAAGAAGGGAAAGGAGGAGGGATAAGAAGCACTAAGGATGTTTGAAAAGGCATACGAAAGCATATTATTTTTGGTTTACTTAAGATTATGTAATTTATCTCATCTTCTCCCACCTTCTGCTCTTCACCTGCACCTTGGGGGCTCAATCCATTGCTCTGATGTGAATGTGGGTCTCTGTCTCTATCTCCATTCATCGGATGAAATTTCTCCCACCTCTATCCCCGCCCCTGGCTTCCAACTTTTGCTTGATGATCCTGTTTGCTTCCAATTTCCAGG